>VUQR01005105.1:3352-26858 GCA_015108515.1 Hemichromis elongatus
GGTACATAGGGGGGGGGGGGGGGGGGGGATTATTTCCCATTGCTCAGTTAAATGTTTTGTTGCGTGAGTGCCAAAGTTCAGGCCACCCCCTGCTTAAACCAACCACGACAAGGACTTTCTTATTTGTGGCAAAGCGAGAATATGCGTGGGAGAATGCCTTACTATATTAGGTACAAAGGGTGGTATTGTCACTCGTGGCAGAGTGTGATCTCTGTAACACTTACGAGCCAAAAGCCAGCGGGGTAGAGCAACAGTGTTTCTTCAGAGGTCCCTTTACTGTATGATTATTCAGCCCTGCAATGGAGTTAAGAGGGCCAGTAACAAAAAAACCCCCAAAAAAGGCAGTGATAGCCATAAATGCACAGCTGCCTAATTTATCCCACCTTACAAAGGAACAGTATCAAACCGGTGCCATGACAATCCATATTCATGGACAATCTGGGCTTGTTATCGCCATTTATCCACGAGCCTGTTTTTTAGTACGGCGATCTCTCAATGGGTTTAAGTGTTATCATTAAGCTGTTATCCCCTCACATTATCCCTCTTGTAGTTTCGAAGCTGTCTGGGGCTCAGCGACCTCAGCTGGGTCCTCCCTTGTTCCTGGAGCAGATGTTAAAAAACGACTCCCACCTCAAACAACCCCCATTTCGTGCTGTACACAAACACACACACACACGCCACACCATGCTGCCTTTCCTCCCTCCTTCCCTCACCGTGCCATCTAATTAGGCCTACAGCACAAAGACTCCCAGATGTCAGCGTCCTCCTGGCCTCCTTTGATTATATCCTTTCCACCCCACTGCCTTGGTTGCCGACTGGCTGGGGGCCGTGTGGACTATAGGCGTTGACGCGTGTCACTCTGCGTAGGTCAACACTAGTCCACTTTAACATATCAGTAATTGCTTTAGGTGTAAATCACAGGGAATGAGTAGGGAGGCGGGGCGGTTGCAGAGAGGCCCCTGGATTGTCATAAATGCTTGCAAAGTGGGGTCAGTTCTTGGAATATGAAGTATAACTTCAGCTGAACGCAGGAGAAAATCACATTATGCAGATGGAGACTGAGTTACTCTAATGTTTGTATCTCTAATAGCTGGTCCAAAACTACTGTTTGTCAATCCATACTTATAAGATCATTCATCATGGCCAACAGACTCTTAAGTGTTTCATTTCCTTTAAAATCAAGCAACCGAGAAATACGAGCGATCGGTCGACAGTCGACAAGTCTGTCGTCTGAGGAAAATTGGCCATGGCTTTGACTTTTACAGACGGCGGCCACGGCCGTAACTTTCAGAAGCAATCAGATTTCCACGCTTCCATGAACACCACGTCTGCCCAGTGAAAGCTTAATGGATGAGCTATTGATTAGTTCTTTACTGTAGAGCCCAGGATTACACTCTATCATCAAGGCTTGGAAAGTATTTCACACTTCGTCGCCAACTATTACTCTTTAAGAAGCGCAGATGAAACAAACCAAAGCAATTACAGACTAACTGGTCTTACTGGTGATAGCAGTGTAATTGCTGTAAAATGTAGATCGCAGAAATGGAAAACATATCCTGTCACGGCCTCATCAAAGCAGCTTGTTCTGTTCACACGTTTAAAAAAAAAAGAAGAGTGACAGAGGAGTATCTGTCAGTGCAAATGTCCAGGGCTGTCACGTCCAACATTTTACATGAAAGAAGAAATTAGACTGTAAGCAAATTTATCTAGTGCCTAAATCCTGGATGTTTTACAGTCATTTTAAATACTGTGTAATTTTTTTAGATAATTTTGCACAAAAACAAAAAAAATCCCAATTTTACATTGTAAGTACACTTTATGGAGTGCGGGCTGTATTATAAAGTGGATTAATCCATCATTGCAAGGTTGCATAGTCCAATAAATCTTTATAGTAAGTCAGTAAGGGAGAAAAGTCCTTATTGCATTTATATTTGTAAAACGAAGAGCAGTTGAATAATAGAACAGCTATCAACATTGTGTGATGTTAAAAATTAAGACGTATAAAGGGAAGATTAATCCACACGCCATAAATATTGCTGTTTTTCTGTAAAATTACCATTCAATTGCACACTACTTAAAATAAGTCACGCTGTACTCTTATTTTGTGACAGTATAATTTTTTTCTTTATTCTCTGTAAAAAGTTACCTCATTCCTCCGATGTACCTACCTTTACGTCTTTGTGGATAAATGTAAACACATTGTAAATTCAAATGAAACACATTGAAATTACATTTAATTACAGGGCAATTACTGTCTTAGTCACGGGCCGTATCGTAAAACCTAAATGAATTTCCACTATTGATACGTGAACCTGTTGTTATGTAGCACTTTTTTCCACTACAAGCTCCCTTCCCACAATCACGCACGCGTCCCTACAAGACATTACAAGGTTCGTGTGGCGTGCCTTTGCTTTGCAAACTTGCAGTGTTGCTCAATTGTTTTGATCAAAGGCAAAAGTTGTCTTGATGCGTGCTCAATCATGCAGGCGGCGAAATACCAGAAAGTTGATTCTGTCTATCTGGATGTAGCGGTTTCGTCACTCATCCAATCGGTTTCTCCAATCTTACAAACAGTATCTTTGCATGATGATTGAAAGTCATGAGGTCATGGGGTCAGCTACATGATCATGATCATTGATACGCAAACTCCTGTAAAAATTGATCTATGACCATGAGCACTATTCACAGAGGGTTGGGGAATGGCTGCAATCACACCCTCTACTTTCCACCCTTAAGCCCCCTCCTCAGTTCAGAGAGGATTCTCCCCCTTTCACATAAATAGTCTCGATGTGCACATCCTCATCGCTGAAAAAGTTGCCACTTGCTTTTAGGTGTAAATACGAAGCCAGAAAATGATCTAGACTAAATTCACTTAATTATACAGCCCACGACTTGTGTTTATGTGCTTAACTTTATAACCGTATTATTGTAAAAATCTTCCACTGTCTCATAATATCAGTCTTACTTGATCTGCTCTGTTCTCTGAGCTCTTACTGGATGTTACCTGGTACTAAGGGCAACTGATAGCACTAAGACAAAGCATCATTCGGTTACTTCAAATGTCAAAGGTAGCAGTGTTCCAGTGTTTTATTGCCTGCCTTTATCTCAATGGCCCTCATATGTGGCTTGGAAGGTGTTTGCGTCATCTTAATGACTTCCCATCGATCCACTGCCTCATCCCTCACACTGTACACCCAAAGGAAAATACCATCCATGTTTTCTGTGTTGGGTCTGTGTAATCAAGCGATGTGCTCTAATCCATTTTAATCATTTACTCTCAATTTCCTTTAACCCGCTATCTCTGAATCCAAGGAAAGCTTTGCTTCCTCTCCTAATCTCCAGGGGGAAAATGGACCAAACTAAAATGCACGCTAAACATAGAGCATCATTTCATCTGCTGCAAAACACTTTCACAATTAGCCATTACAAAGCCAGAGTAAGCGAGACGGGCAGCAGTCTGATGTTTCTGTGTCATTAAAGACAGAGCATTTCACATCCTGTTTGCTGATTAGACAAATTCCCGCTACACTTGATTGCCCAGGGCTGTTCAGAAATAGGGCAGAAAGGGACAGTATCATGTTTCAATATATAAAATCAGATCTGGATGAAAAGGCAGCGGCCGATCCTGGTGTTTCATGTCGATAAGTTTGGACTTAACAGATTGGCAGTGGATGGAACGTGTCATGTTGATGTGTGGGCATATTTGACAAGTGCGGTCATGCTGCTGAAGCTTTAGACAGGGTGTAACGGATAGTGCCTGCAGCGGATGCAAAAGGGTTTGTTTGTTGCATAAATAGGTTTGTGAGGAGGGTAAACACATATCACCTGAATTCTGAACCCAGTAAATTGTGATACGGAGCCAGACTGTAGATTTTGCTTCTAAAAACCATAAAAGCCTTTTCCAAGTTCTGCCTATTCTGAATTCCTCAAGTATGATCTATGATCTGAACCAACGCCAACATATAAAAGACAGACTTAACCATTACGTTGCCACTTTTCAGCTAGTTCTGAAGTTTTGAGTTGAACCTTTTGGCAGTCAGCTAATTACAGATTTAGATGAAAAACGAGGACACTGCATGCTCACAGAATTGGAAAGCAGCTTGTCAAACACAGGGTGGGCATGTTACAAGGCTTCAGTCATCTGGCGACCTCTGTTTGCCATGGAAAAATGTGAATTTCCTAACCAGTTGGTGAGTGGTTGCTGTGTGCTGGTATGAAACTGGTCACAAAGAGGTATACGGGGCTTCCCCCAAAACCCCCTTGTAGCTAATTTGGTCAGTAATTGAAAAAGTTATTGAGTGCAAAATTATCTTAAATCATGTCAGAGTTGCAGTCACTGTGGAGATATAGTATATATTAAAGATGAATCCAACTTGGATGCAAGTAACTTTAAATTTTCCTAATGGGCAGCAGGGGGCAACTCCTGGCTGGAAAAAGAAGACATATTGCATAAACGTCTATGAGAAAACAACCCTACTTCACGTTATTTATGGCCTCAGTAAAGACTTTCCTTATTAGTTAATAGGTTCTAGTGATGAAGCCTAATTGTTATTGATGCAAATAATACAGTTAATTAGCAGGTTGCTGTAATTGTATGTCAGAGGCCAACTGGTCTGCAAAGACACTTTTCATAGTTTTGCAAATGCTTGGCAAGTAAATAGGGAGCATCTGCAGACAAGTTGGAGTCTTTCATGCAAACTATGGGCAACCCTGATAATCTACTAGCATTTAAAGCAATCACAAAGAGGTTTTGGCTGCAACACTCTCTTTGGGACCGATTTCAGCTAGCAAAAGCAACCTCCCGAAACCAGTCACCAACCGGTTGCAGAACCAAGATGTTTCTGAATTGATCA
Organism: Hemichromis elongatus; assembly: GCA_015108515.1. NCBI lineage: Eukaryota > Metazoa > Chordata > Actinopteri > Cichliformes > Cichlidae > Hemichromis > Hemichromis elongatus. The sequence continues at coordinate 8,206 of VUQR01005105.1, forward strand.
TATTTTGCTGGGGGGATGCCCACTGGTATACAGGCCTGTGAGACAGAGGGATAAGAGGTTTATTTGTAATAAATGAGACTGTCATTTATTGCAGACTAATAACTAATAATGAAAGTGTTTATTGAGGCTGTAAACAGACAAGGTTAGTTGTTTTCTCAGACTTCTATATAATCTGACTTCTTTTTGCATCCAGAGAAGTCTGCAGTTAACTGCATCCAAGCTATGTTTAATGCTAACCTTTTTTTTTTTTTTTTTTTTACATGAAATGCAATCCAAATAATTACCTGTATATTTTAGTTTACCTTTAACCTTTGCCTTAACTACATAACATTAGAGCAAGAAGAGTTGCACTGACAGCGTCTCTGACCCCGAGGCATCCAACAACTGACCTTTGACCACATGCTCGCCAATGAGGAAGTGGTGTGCTTACTCTTGACACCACCGCAGTGAGAGTAAAACCGTAGTTCTTTGTAAAGGAGTAGTATGCGTGAAGTGAAGTGTTTATCTTCTGCTGTGGCCTCAGTCAGGCCAGGTCGGACTGGTTCCCAGCGCTGTTTGGAGAGGCCTAGAAAAACAAAGAGCTGTAGCTTGGGGTTTGGGGTTGGGTTAGAGGCTGGGATGCCCGGGTGACGCCGAGAGCAAGCGGCAAGACACCGCTAACAGGAGTGCTGTGATCCCAGTGTCATGTCAGAGTCTTTTAGCTAAAAGTGCAGCACCAGAGAGCGAAGTGTTACACAAATAAGGGGGGGAAGGGTGTAGCATGGACTGTGCAGCTCTTAACTTGGACTTTGATCTCACTGTAAAAGGTGAAAGCCCTTATAATAGTGGAAACGTGACCCACCTGATACAAGGTTTTCCTTGTTGACTTTTTCACCGTCTTTTTGTCCTCCACTCCGCCCCTTTCTCCTCCCTCAAGGACTGGCCAGGTGTATGGATCACAGCAGGGCAGCGGAGGCATGAACAGACACCTGGAGAGGAGAGAACAGCTAAAGAGATTGTCTCTTGGCAGCAACATACTGGTAAGTCATTCCTAAACACCGTCAGGGTGTTGGTTTGTTAGACCTTTAACTCGGTCAGGAAGTGGACTGATTTTATTGGCTAATGCTAAGATTATAATGGAAATTCACATGAAATTAATATTTTTTGCTGATATCTCAATTTTCAAAGCAGCGGCTGCTTTTCCCTTTAATCTCACTGTTAAAGCTTTAAAACGAGTGTGTAATTCACAGATTTTTTTTGTTGTTGTTGTGGGTATTGTTTTTGGGACCATGCTTGTGGTTTGTTTGGACTGCATTTCCCGCGAAGCCGTTGGCGGTGCTCATGGTAAATACCTGCTCTGTTTTTGTTTATTCAATCTGCTGAGAATGAAAAATGTTTCATTTCCTGTCTTCATGCAAATCTTTCCCATTCATGACCCACTTTTGTTCACTGTTTAACACAAAAATGTGACATCAGGCCTTTACAGAGATTAATTACTTTGCAAGAATGTCAAAGATACGGTGAGATTTAAGCATTTTTTTTTCTCCAAGTGCATAAACACACCCACGTGTCAAACAGCAGTGAGAAAGGGACAGTCTGCTACGACTGTTTGGGAAACAGTCTTTGCCCACCGGTGACTGACAGGCTTATCTCTATGCCGGGCTGCTCTTGTAAATCACAGGAGTGGAAACTTGTTTTGTCTCAGGGTTAACTGAAGGTGGATCTGCTCGAAAGAGCCTCTTTGGAATGTCAAGTGCAGCCTTTAACTGGCTGCTGTGTTGTGTCTGCATGGGGGAAGAGAAGCTTACATCTCCCCCCCCGCCCCCTCCTTTGGTGCATACAGTACGGTCACTGCACAGGAAATAATAAATCAAAGAGTCTTAAAATAGCATGAAGATATAGGAAGTGATGAAGTCATCAGGAACACGTTTGTTGCAAATGAAATGGCAAATGTTTAAAGCTGCAGTTTGTGCATGTGACTAACCAAATAAAAGAAAAATACACCCCGAAACGCCGTAAAGCCATTAAATAACGCATGCGTGCTTATGCTGCAGGTCAGGGGTTTAATTTGTAGTTTGTTGCCTGCGTTACAGACCATCAGTCTCTAAAGAAGTCGAAACATGTTTACACACTCTATTGACTTGACCTGAGTTTATAGCTTTCTGCTGACCTTTCTTAACCCACTCCTGACCTGCAAGAGAGCCTCAGTCCTTCGAGTCTGTACAGGAGAAACCGAGTGTAGACCTAATGAACATGCTATGCTATCGATTTCTGTAGTTTTACAGTGTTTTTACTGAGAACAACAAGAAACGGTGAAAGTATAAACAGAAATAAGTAGAATTTATTTAAATATAAATACACAATGGAAGAAAAAAAAAAGTTTATTTGTCTATGGTTTCTTTGGTTTGATTTATGTCCCCAAACTCTTTCCGCCTGTTGAGGAGTTGAGGTGCGGAATACAGCCTGGACCCCTGAAGGTTCTTCTCTGCATCACATATTGTGACCTACCAACACGCTGAAATTACATTTTTTGTATCACTTTAATTTTATGATAGTCTAATTTATATCTGCAAAACATGACTTAACATGACATAACACCGATGTATCGTTGTACCGTTGTATCGCTGTATCACTGTCACTTCACGATAGCAAAATCTAATTTATATGCTCAAAATTTGACTGATGCATGAGATATTGTAACGTCAACATGTTGCCTAGTAACAGACTAAAACAGTCCTTTTAGTGTTTATGCACTTATACTCACTGATTTTATCCACTTTAATTTAACGTTAGTAACATCTAAACATAGAAAAATGGAAGTTAATACTGAAAATGATAATAAAAAGGAAAAGTAAAAAATAGAGGAAAATTAAAAAAAAAATTAGAATGGAACAAATGATAAATAAAAAAAACTGATATAAATTATTTAAAAAAATGTACAAAAATTGATAAATAAATGAATAAAATTGAGATATAAAGAAAGAAAAATATTGTAAAAATATAGAAATAAATAGGAAATGCATAAGTGACTAAAAAATAAATAAATAAATGAATAAAGAACAATACAAGATAGCCTCGAATAAATGTAGAAATATAGAATTTACCCTAATAAAAGTTAATGTATGGAAATACAGAAATGAAATTATGACATGAATAATTCCCTTTTTCCAAAAGTTATGTTCATACCAAAATTTTATTTGGTATTTATTTTATTTTAGTTACTACACTTTTATTACCCCTCCATACTTTTAATCTATGCATGAATACATCTAACACGACGTTACATAACAGTCAGTGTTTTGCCCCCAGCAGCACCTTCACCGTCACTTCCCATCCAGATGTCCACATTCACTCTAACCTTCACTGGGTCTCTGTTGCTAATCAAGAATTGTGATATAAAACAACGTAAATTAAATAATTAGGAAAACATAGCTCCTCAAAAACAGTCTTGATTTTCTTAGACATTAACCTTTGACTCTGTCAGTAATTTACTTCTTAAACTGAGAGCTGAGGATGTGGAAGATTCACTGTGGCGACACACTTAAATCCTCTTAGGAAGGCGAGACGCTTCCTGGTTTATCATTTATTCACTGCGGTTTAGCTTTGTGAATATGTAACTTCCTTTGACACAGTACGCGATGACGGGATGATGTCTGTTTTCTGCTGAACGTTTGATCCTTAGAGAACTTCCAGACGTGCCGATATGGGCTGATGTGAGACACACTGTGGCTTTAATTGCTTAAATTGGACACATAGCGGCCTGATTTACCGTGAGCCTGAATCTGGGTCATGTTTGTGATATGGCTTTATGATTCAACATGCTCACATTTGTCCACTCAACTATCCATGCATGCATTTTTTTTCACTCGCTTTTCCCACTTTCTCCTTTCTTTTAGCAGACATATCTGCTTCTTTCTGTCTTGCTATGTTGTTAATTTCACTCTCGCTTTTTCTCTTTTGCTTCCCCTTTTGGTTTCCTACTTTCCAGCACAACTCCTTCCTTCTCTCTCTAATGATTTATTCCCACTCAGGGCAGCAGGAGCAGAAGGAGCGCTGGGTTGCTTTAATAGTGGGACATGTAGACGCCTGGAGCATTTTTGGTAAAGGTCCAGTGTAGATCTGGTGGCAGTTTGTAGCAGATTTGCTTCCGTGCCATGAAAAGTGGAGCAAATCTTGAAGTTGAAGAAGAAGGTTATTATGTCGCTCGATTCTCAAACATGACCGTACCGTCGTGTCTTTAGTTAAACGAGGCTTTATTCGAGTCAGTTCGAGGCCGACCTGCGCCTTTATCCTTCCACTGCTTGAAGCGGGACGTGCTGTCCGTGGCCCTTGTGGCCCAGCTGGCCCTGGCACAGATAAACCCTGTAAACCCTGTAAGTCCTGTAAACACTCCTTTTCCTGGGAGGATATGAGGCTCCGATACATTTATTTTTTCAGGCATCTGAGAAAACACAAGAGGCGGTTTCTGACATTCCGTCAGACGACAGGCACGAGCGTTCATGCCCTCGTTTTCCTTCTGTGTCACCTGAAAAATCAGGCTCTGCTGGTTGTGTGACTGCAGATCAATCCCAGAGAGATGACCAGTAGTTGTCCCCTTTATGTAAGATTACACCCATGTTTCATGTAGAAAGTAGCTTGAGTTTCATGACCTGCTGTGGTGATGAAATGTATTTTCCACTTGGGGGACGCCCCCGAAGGCTTTTTCAGTTCACACTAGCAACACAAAAATGAAGACAAAATGCCATATGTCAGCTGAGGAACAGGTAAAATATTTATGCCTGCTCCTATTGGATGGATTACATGGCCTAGCTTCTGTCAATGTGGGTAATTTGGCAAACAGGGGGCTTGAATGTCAGTGACATATCTGTGTTTCCTCAATGTACTCGTGTTCCGGGGTTTGTTTGCTGATAGCTGTTCAGAGCTCGAGCTTTTCCGAATTTCTTATGTTTGTGTTTGATGTATTGTAAATGTATGTGCAGGGAGTGGAGCCTCAGTTATCAGCATTTTAGTCATGTAACAGTCTGCGTTGAACTATATAATCTGCATCAGGTTATGTAGCTCAGCGATGGCCCAGAGTTGCAGCAGCACTCGTGAGTAACTGGGGCAACATTTGAATTACATAACAGCTGTGTTGCTGGGTTGATTCTGTGCTTCTATTTATTTTTATCATTTGATGCCCGCCCGCGGATGAGACTCTCTTCGTCATGCTGGGACGTGCACGGTGAGCCCGACGGCCGTGGACGGTCTGTGAGCCGCTGCTGCTGCTGCTGCTGCTGCTGCTGCTGCTATCTGCAGCCAGCCAGCTTTAAGTAGGTCATCACAGAAGCTCAGTCAGGGGTCTATCCAACACAGTGGAGTCTAACACACTGATGTGTTTCATTATCATGTCTGAGAATTGAGGTGCTGAAAATAAGATTGCGTTTGATGATTTTTCAGGACTTGGAGGTTAAAATACCTGTGCATCCTTTGGGGTGCAAGGTTTAATTTTAGGATGCCGAACAGCCACCAAATGTGTTCACCATTAGTGGAACGATGAACTGAGGAATTAGTGTTAAGTAAGTGCAAACAAAATACTAAAATTTCAATCACAAAAGCTGGAGCAAAGACAACTAAATGGACATCTGTCTATGTTATTTGTTAGATAACTCCATGAATAATATTCTAAAAGAAACCAACACGACAAACAAGGTTAAACAGTCCTGTTAAGTTAATTAAATTAGCTGAGGTGATGTGTAGCAGACAGCTAGCAGCTTATGTACCCATAACTCAAAATGCCCATACCTCCATTAATGTATAACCGTAATAACACTTAAATGGTTGAGTCATAAGCAAACTCACACCTTGTGCAGCTGCCATGAATGTACAAATGACCTATGGAGAACAACACTGTTTTTGTACCAGGCTGTAAACATAATTATTTCTGCTGTAAAGCTGGGCATTTTAATGTGGTAATCTGTGAGGATTGACTTGCTTTTGAAACGAGGCTCAAGGGCCCCTCTCCGCTTTTTTTTTGTTTTGTTTTTTGCATCTTTTAGCACATATGCATTGGTTTTATTTTTCCATTCTACACCCAGAAGTTGCTGCTTAGTGTACACCACTAATGTTGCACTGTATCGTCAATAAAAACATACAAAGAAAAAGCCTTTTGCAGTTCTGCAGCACAGATATGTGCTTTCAACTAAACTCTGTGAAACCCGCTTTAAAAAGAATTCATTCAAAAGGAAACTGCGAACATGTGCTTGAGGTCATCAGTCAATGCAAATCTATTCTTGATCTGGTTCCAGTCATTCTTTGGTGAACGCGCCCCACCTGAATTGCTGTCATCACAGTGGTGATTGTTGCTGCTCAGCGGTGTACACAAACTGCATCTAAAGTGGGAATGTAGAGAAAAGATCTGGCAGATTGCTTGGAGCTCTGCCCGCTCTCACACCTATACGCACCTGGTCTCGCTGTCGAATTGCGTTTTTTTGGAAACAACACAGACCTCGTATATCCAGCCTGAGATGAAAGGCCAAATTGAATGAACAGCATATGTATGTAATCACGACCTCATAGCACTGAGGTAGTGATTGAGCTGGTTAACCTCTTGACATTCATAGGAAACCATCAGGTTGTCTGCAACTGGTACGGAGTTGAGGGAGTAGGGAATAGCATATAAAAGTATGGAAATTGAAATAGAGAATCGAAGAGTTTTAAACCTGCAGTATTTCTAATTTTCAGCAGGGAAAGAATGATGATATGGGAATCTAAGACTCTTCCTTTCCAAATGCTCCTTCTGAGTTTGTGGTCTCAGTTGTTAATTGCAAGTCCCATTTACAGTTTTTCTCAGTTGCTTTGGTGCTTTTCTCACATCACGATTAACATTTGCACAGCAGTTAGTGTATTTCTCAAAACAATTAGTGCAAACTGCAAAACCTAGTGGATAACCTGCAAACGCAAGTCATTTGCTCAAAATCAATAATCCATTCCTTAAAAAGCAACTTTTCATGTCAATGAAACTGCCAGTGTCATCAAAATGAGAAGTCTTGACACCATCTTTATGAACAAGACAGTCAAATGACTTTGTCGTGTTTTCATTATGACAGTTTACAGAATTCTTTCTGTTTTCCAATGCAAAGAAAGGTCAGAACTCGGTGACACTACCTGAAAATGCTCAAGACGGCACTATACACTTTTTGTACAGCCATTAACAGTAAATCTACAGTGAAGTTAGACATTCCTGTAGTTAGGGAAGCAATTGAGTGCAAGACACAAGACACAAGATAATGTTTCACATTTTTACTGTGTAGGCACATGTCCAAGAGCATTTGCAGTTTGTTCAGAGGAAGGAGAAATTGCTACTATGATGTGCAGAAATTACTAGATGTTGTAGAGGTTGCACTAACAGTTTTGAGAATTTTCATTCTGATCTGAGAAAAGCACCAAAGCAAACTGAGAAAAACTGTAATACAGCATATTGTTAAGGCTACAGTCAGTGAAGTCAGGGCTCTTAAACGTGCAAAATAATGGGGCGCTAACTGAGGCTAACAGCAGCTAACAGAGTCTAGCAGCTGCTAACAGAGGCTAACACAGACTAAAGCAGCAGCACTTACCAACAGAAAAGTTAGTTACATCTTCAACAACTCACCCCTGTTTCACTGTCATTGGTGAAAAATGAGCTTCACTGATTCATCAGCTTATATCAGACTCCATTCACAAAGTTTTACAGCTTCCTCCAGGGTAAATAGGTGTGAACACCCGGCTGAGGTAAACAGTGAATTGACAGCTTACACTCACTACAGATGAATGGTGCTTGTATGCTAGGATTCTGCACTTGAATTTGAATAGGTAAGAATCTCCAAGTCACATCTACTGGTGAGATTTTGTACCTTCAATTTTGTCAGTCGTGGTCCTATTTACAGTGAACTAGAAGATAAATCTGGGTGTGCTTTTGCTTGTGCAGTATCCCACGGTTCTCTGTCAGGTACATCCTGAAATCATCACATTACATCATGATAGTGAGGGCCAAATGCTCAGCTTTTACAAAACATGGGTTGACAAGTAGCATCTAGTTTCTGAAAAGGTGCTTATTTTTCATTTATTCTAATTTCTTTACAACACAAGCGTATCCATAGGAGGTTGCCAGCAAATTTGTGCTTATAAGAATAGAAGAGAATCACAGGAACATCACAAGGGCCCTGACCCCTGACATGCTCAACACTGCCAAAAATGCACTTCACTATCATTGTCTTCTTTGCTTTGTTTTAGTGCACGTCTGCAGAAACCTCTTAAAGCCTTTCTCTTTCTCACTTGCACCCAAACAAAAGACCCTCACGTGCTTCTGTCTAAGATTTAGTGTCTAATGCATTTCCTGAAATGGTGAAGTAATACCCAAGGATGCCTAAATTAGTGAGAGCATGTCCCTATTTTCTCTTCCACACTCTTTTCCCTGCCAGCATTTATGATGTGCGCAGCAGTGCAATCATGCTCAGAGATAATTGATAACAAAAGGCCAAATTGAAAACACTCCGCAGGGGAGGGTTAATAATCAAGTGCTCCACATTACTGATTAAACGCTTGCTGCATAGTTGTGAGTTGTATTGAGTAAACAGCATGTGGTAGTGCTTTCCTGTTTATCTCCAAAGTATTTGGGTTTTAGCTAAATCCCCCTGGCTTTTGTCAAGCCGCCTCCTCGTATAAAGTGTTTTACGTGCTGATTTGCTGCCATGGTGTTGTATCGGCCTGTTTCATTGGCTCATTCCCCAACGGCGAAAATAAGACAATAAAACTGTCCCAAAACAAACCCCAAAACAGACAAATTAGTTTGGTTTATGCTAAATTTAAGTGCAAATGAATTAGATGGCATGCCAGCGTGGAGTCCGCTAGGCAAGACTGGATTTCCTCTCCTTCTTCCCCCTCATCCCATTACAGCTGGTTGTTACAATGCAGAATGGAGACATAAAACTAAGCAGGGGAGCAGGCCTTTTAGCTGGATGGGAAGAAATGCTCAGTCTAATCTGATTGGCTCCCACATCGTCAGGCAGACAAATGGAGAGGTTTGATATTATTACTGAGCAGCTCAAACTAATTGAGTGTAATTATACAGTAGAAATCCACCGACAATGCCGTCCCTAGCGTGGGCCTCGTTCTCACGCCATGTGTATTACAGGGTGCCAGGCTCATGGGACGAGTGCTCACTTAGTGCTCACTTAGTCTGTCAGCTTGATTCTTAAGTAACTGGTGTAAAGTGTGGTTCTGAAGCCCAGGCTGATTGGACATTTTGGGTGGGGGCCAGTTCCAAAAAAACACATTTCTTCTCGTAGTGGAAAGCTCCTTTCGCTCAGAGTCTCACATACTTTATCTTGAGTGCCTAAATGAAGTTTCTCGGCAGGAGCGTACCAGCCTCCGGCCGGGTCTCTGACAGCTTCCTCGGTTGCCAGGTGACATACCACGCATACCTGGGCTCGCCGCGTGGGTAGCCACGGGGCCGCAGGGTGTGGGAACCCAGCAAACTCCGAGACGCTCTTTGAGATTGAGAGGCTGCAGTAGCGGCATTTTTCTGCTCTTGTCTCATGGGAACATCTCTGCTCTCATGCGCCTGATGACGAGCGATTACAACCTTGCCATTTCCCTAGACTCCAGTCTGAAATCCAGAGGTTTCCCCCATATTCCACCACATGCTGTGGATAAGACTAAACAGCCTCCATCTGCCTATAAAATTGGTTTAATAATTATTATTGTCTGCTTTTCCAACCTCCAAGTTACAAGAATATTAATGTTAATAGATAGCTTATGTTTTTATTAGGGCAATTATTTAATATTTAATGGATAGTCATTATAACATCAGGGTCTCTTTTTTCATCATATACACAAAAAAAAACAACATATAATGTTTCAAATCTAACAGATAATACACAGATACATCATACATTTTGTCCAAGTGTGGTTGTAGATGAATAAGTATAACATTTACTTATTACTTACACTCTTAAAAGTGAATCTGGTATCCTCATCTAGTGTCCTAAATCAACAGTTTCACTTTTATGACCACAAATGGTTTTAATATGGATAGTAGGCTGGATATTCTTGGGTAACCTAGCGCGAGGCATACACTTAGGGGCCTGCACTTAGGAATAGGTGACCAGCGACGTAACCGGGCTGTTAAACAACTTTGTGGCATTGGCACATTAAAAAAAAAAAAAAACATGGTTGGAGACTGCGACCCAGCCAAAATTATTTCAATCGCGTGCATTGAACTTGAAATCTTGTTGATATTTGAAATGGCTGCTTCAAAGCAACCCTGATGTGTGAACATGGTGATAAAAGCGAACGAGACAGAGTCTTTCTGCTGTCTGTTTGTGATTTAATGGGGTCAAGTCAGAAATTACTTGACAATCTGTTTGTAATAATATGGCAAACATTGCAAATCTGTTGCTGTCTACAGACAGAGAAATTAGTATTAAAGAGAAATTTAACTACATATATTTATAGTCCAGCCAAAACCTCATAGATTTGAAAAAGAAATGCAGAAATTCCTCAATACATAGTAATCAGTAGCAGTTTAATACATGTGCTCAGCAATCTTGTTTTTATACTGGAAAATAACCAGAATACAACCACTTGGCAACAAGCTTAATCGAGTTCCCAACTGCAAAGAGGCATGTTGCAGACAGGCCATGCTCATGCGCGCAGTTTGACTTAGATTGATCTCAAGAAGATGTCGATGGTAGGTAGACAGATTTCTTTCCACCAGGTGACCTGTCCATTCACTCCTTGCAATTGGTCGCCGAATGCAATAAAATTCAATGCAATCACCAGGCATTCAAACTATTTATACTCTAATAGTCTGATGTCATTAGCCGCATCTGGGCCCACACTCGCTTCAGGTCCTAAAGTCCAACAAACACTGTGGCATCACTGAGAGTTAAAACCTATCTAAAGGCTTTCATCTGTAATATAATGATCAGTGTTACTGCTTTACCAGGTGTAACAATTAAGCTTAACATCCAGGCATCCGTGAAAACAGAATTTATGAAATTTAACGAAGTTAGAAGTTAGCAGGGAGTTAGCTTGCTAATTTCCATCTAATTATAATATAGCATGCTGTGACTGAGAGATTTCCGAAACAAATTAAGACGTACAGCTCTGCTATCACTTCCGGCATAAATGAAGACAGGAAAGTAAACAGCAGTGACTTTTGTGGGGTCACTCAAATTGGGCTAGCTGGTATGTAACAATGTGCTATGTGATCGCTAGCGACACAGCTATGTTAGCATAATATAAACACAGTGAAGCTGGAGGATGAACGCTAACTAAAAGTTAACGTGAGGGTTCCTGATGGTTAGGGACAAATGCAATCGCATGGCAGGATGCTGTAAACGGACCAAACGTCAGTCAGGAGAACAACTGAGATAATCCATCCACAATACCAGGTTAGTTATTGATATACTGCTGCGTGGGCTGGGCTGTAGTTTCATCGTAAGGTTTTAAAAACTTAGCTTTAAATTGAATAGCGTTAATAAAAACCGAGAGAGAACGGCAGTGATCACTGACTGTTTTTAGGGGCTTGTTGAGATTAAATAGAACAAGATACAAAGCATTAAAACATGTTAAAAACACAGCAGCCTTAACAAACGTTCAGTCGTTTGGACTCAGAAGCAGGGTTCATGTGTCATCACTTAAAGACCGGATTGAGTAAGTGGGCCCTGAAATAAATATATCCAAACTCTGAGGCACAAAAAGCTGCTCCTAAGGAGTAGGATGAAGTTCTGACATATGATGAAGTATTAAGTATTTTATGTGGTTATCTAAGGAATACCCACCGACTTTGTGTAATAATTTGCGGCTGGTGCTGAAGTCTTACTAGAATTTAAATCAAAATTATATTTGATGCGAGGAGATACACAGACCTAGATTGGTTTACATGACGCTGGAAAGGCGACAGTATTGTTCTGCTTCTTTTAAAGATAAAAAGTCCATTAAATGGGTTTAAACATAAAGTGTCACCTGTATATAATATATATATAATAGCCTTTTGTGTAACAGAAATACAATTGTTCATGTTTAAAGGAACGCCTGTGAATCACTTGTACTAGTTACTTGACTCAAAATCTCCAGACTGTCTTAGATCTACTTAAAAAAGAAAGCGTCGGTTTATCTATACCAGGTGCAGAACAATACTGATGGTTATCCAGCATCATGTATTATAGTTTAACAAATAATGTCAGAAAATGAGTTTATTGCTGTTAGCAGAGGTTCAAGTAGAGTTTAGAGATTTATTTCAGGTTAGCAGCAAAAGATAACCTCGTTTTGCTTTGGGTGATAATGAACCAGGCTTTCTAAATGACCTGCTTATTCTCGGCTTGGCATGAAAACCTCTCAGTTGCCCCCTTATTGAAATCTCTGAGCCGTGTCAGAAGTTGCGTGCAGTCTGCCTGCTGAACATAGGTCCACATTGTAAACAGCCCTATCTTCAAGGTTTATAGCTCATTGGACAATCAAAGGCGTTTCAATAATCAGTTAGAAAATAAAAGAGGAAGCTTTTGGGTTCATTCCAGTTTGACTAAAGAAGGTTTTTACTTTGTAGTGACAGTGAGTTTTCCTGCTCTGTGTGCATCCCCTGTTGCCCAGGGCCCACTGCCAGCGCTTGTAATTGGATGTCCATTATCCATCGTCCAATGAGACCATCCATTGTGTCCTTTGAGTTGAGGGGCCAATTATGAGCTCTCCTCTTCCAATCATGAGTGAGATCAAAGTTGATAGTGGGGCCGCGTGCTGTCAGAGTCACATGCGTTGTTCCCCAAACATTAGCGCTTTGCACCAATCTCTATTCAGCCTGTGGTTTCCCCTCATTGGAGCCCAGTGCCAGGAAAACAGAGGTCTTTTGAGAGGCCTGAAGTCTGCACAGACAAAGAAAGGACAGTCTCCTCTCTATCGGCCAGCGCTATCTGCCCACACAATCAAACACGTTAAACCACTCGTTGTGTCCACGAATTTACTCTCGGCTCAAGTGGAAGTTTATCAAGATAAGCGAGTCACACAGTTAAGGAGTAAGTTATTGGTTGTTCAAGGAGATTGATGGTAAAAACATTATTTCTTTCAGTCTCACTGCACATAAGGCTTTGATTGTGCCACTGTTATGCCTTATACCACGCTTAAAAATGTGACCAGATCAGGTGTTCACAGCTTTCCTGAAGCAGTTATGCTTTTCCTCGTCAAGCAACATTTAGTATTTTTTTTAAATCATATTTGTAGTTTTTATTAAGTCACACAAACTGTGCGTGAATAACCAAAGCTTGAAAATTGAATCATATGAATCAAGAATACATTAAAGTAACACATGTGTTCACAATATATAAACTCAGCAACCTCTTTGTTAGGTACTCCTGGTCAACTTACTGTGTTAATGCAGAAATCGAAACAATGGCACCAACTCCATTCATGTAGGCATGGTCAAGATGGCTCACAGAAGTTCAAACCAATCATCAGAATGAGTGAGCCAATGGAGAAGAAAGGTTGTATAAGTGACTTTAAACGTGGGATTGTAGTTGTTGCCAGATGGGTTGTTCGGCGTGCTGCAGGGATTTTTCCACATAGCAATTTCTAGGGTTTACAGAGAATGCTAAAAAAAACCCCTGAAAATGTCCAGTTAGATTTCTGGTAGAAGATCCACTGTCGATGCCAGAGGTCAGAGGAGAATGGCCATACTTTTTTGGGAAGGCAACAGTCACTTAAATAATCACTTGTTACAACCAAGCTACGCAGAAGAGAGCCTTAAGAGCAACAGAAGACCGAACCAAGTGCTAGAAAACCGAGGCTACAATTTGCACAGGCTCACCAAAATTGGACAAGATGGGTAAAACGTCATTTGGTCTTAATTTCTTTAGCAACATTCAGATAGTAGTGTCCCATATATCCCCAGATGGGACCTGAACCCACAGTCCATGGCTTAGGAGACCAGTACCTTATCTACTAAGCCACTTCTGTTTGTTGAAGGAGAGATTCTCGTCATGGGCGTACAAATTTCTAAAAATCTGTTTCTAGCATGTTTTTGAATCTATGCGATGAAGAATTAGGACAGTCCAGTGAAATTTTACACAAATGTAATGTAGATTTCAAGCCCATTTACATTTTTCTGTTGAAATAGGGAGTAAATTGTAAAAGTAGATGGCTTGAAGGGCAGCATTTGTGTTGACATTTTCATATCAGTGGGTTTTATCCACCTTAGTCAAGAATTGAAAAAACAAAACTGTTAACAGACCCTTGCCATCCAAAAAGCAGAGCCATTATTTCCATTGCTTATTCAAGGAGGGAAACTTGCATCACCCAGCAACCAGGAACTAGTAACTTAAAGTGCAGTCCATATAAATTTGGCCTTTTTTTAAATTATAATTTTACTGTGGAAAAATGTTATTAAATGCAGTGAACTTGCGGCAGCTTTGACTTCAGCTTGCCTCACCATATTCATCCTCTGTGGACGTCTGACTTTTACAAGCCCACAAAATAAAGACGGATTTATATTTCAAAAAAACTGAAGTCATGTTTGAAATCGTTAAAGGAAAGCTGGCTCTTGTTGGGTCCAGTCATTTTATATTTTGAATAACAAGAACCGTTAGGACCTGTTAAGCCTTTTCTCTAATACATTTACTGTATATAGCTTAAACAGTGTCTACTGCATGCCTCTCATCATGCGTGCTCGTTTCTCAGAGAAACTTGAAACATGAGCCAGGCAGAAGGGCTTAACCCAAGGTGTTAACCCCATCCACCTGGCATGGAAGATCCATCTCCTGGGATGGTTGTTTATCGTATGCAGATGAGGCACCATCTTTGGATCACACTGGTGCTTCAGGTTTGGGTTTGAAACTGACAGAGGGCGGCTAACAGGATTGGACGTGCAGATTAAAAGCCCAGTGAGAGGGGCTGCATCTGTCAGCAGAGAGGAAACCCACCTCCTCACCTTGCAGCTGGGGTGGGGGTCAAAGTGGCGGAGGGGGGCAGGCTCCTTCTGTAGCCTCCTGGCAGACTGGGTGTGGGAGGCAGAAGGTGGTGCGGCAGCACGTCCTGGCTATTCTTCTGCACAGATCTGCCCTGCGATCGCATCCTCCTCGTCAGGCACTGAGCCAAACCCTCAGCTGGGCTCTGAGAGGGCTCTTTCATGCATGGTTTTCTGAGACCAGGGCTTTAAATGTGGGGAGCTAGTTTGTTGTTGGGTTTACTGATCAATGTAGACACATGTCTATAAATTCTTTAGATGTTTTCTAAAGGCGTGGGCACATAATATCTGTATTTGGGTTAGTTTTGGATGTTAAAACTGATCGGAGGAGCTTGGATCCAGTACTTTAATAGATTATGTATAAGAGAGAGATGAAGTTCACTAGTTAGTTGCCTCATCCTTGAAAAATCAAGTATTTTCTCTAGGGTCATAGTGTAGTCTCCTCAGCCACAGATTTATCTAATAGGAAATCATGGTTTGCATACTGTTAGTGTTTTATCATTTGTTTTCTGACTCATGTTATTTAAACGTGTAGATTTCTGCTTCAGTTTTCACTTTGCTGGTTGAATTAAGAGATAAGGATTGACGCTCATGATGACACAGGTTACATTCAGCCTAAGATAGTGTGTCACTAACCAGTTCCTTAGGAAACCTCGTTTGTAGGCGTGACACGCCTTGAAAAAGAGAAAGAGAAAACAGCTGTCAACATATTTGTCTTTTGAGACCAGATGTCACAGGTGAGGTGTGTATCTGACTCACTTTCTGGAAATTGAGACTAAAACGATAAGAACTCATACACAAATAGCCCCGCCCAAAAGCGTACCCTGCTTCATCTTCTAATTTATTTCACAAGAGACCGCAGTTTCTTAAAATGAACAGTTAAGAGTTCTGCGGCCCACTTAAAAACCAGAAAATGCCACAGGGCTTACCCGATCTTAAATCTTCACTCACACGAGACAATTAAATTTTGCTAAAAAACATAAACAATACTGACTTTTGGCTATAAATTGCTAATGCTGCTCTCTCGAATACAAAGTATCAAGGTCAGTGTGTGACCACCCTGGCACCGGGACACAAACGTCAATACAAAAGCCGTAAATATAGGTCAGCGTAATGCGTAATGTCACAAACTAACCATCTCCTATTATTAATTCACTTTGTATATACATACATAGGTATAAATATTTAACTGTGCGTACCTATATTGTAAGGCAATGACCTAACAATCAGACCAACCCCTATGAGCAAGCACTTGGCGACAGTGGGAAGGAAAAACTCTCTTTTAACAGGAAGACACCTCTGGCAGAACCAGGCTCAAGAAGGGACAGGCATCTGCTGCAGCCTGGTAGGGATGAGGAGAAAGCAGTGAAAGCCTGAAATTTATAATAACTAATAATTAAATGCAATCTGCTGGGAGACAGCGCACTGTGGCTAAGCTACCTTTGCCTGCACTGACTACAGCGATCTGGCTAACTACAGGATTTTTAAAGCTGTGGAGCTGGGTCTGAGCCTTGTCTCCAAAGCTATGAGCAGGCTACATTTATTACAACATTATCAATGTTGCTAAAGGAGACTGAGGTATAGCTAAACACTTAACACACTGAAGAAGCTATGCTAGTAGTGATTTAAGATCTAAGCTATCCATGCCAAGCAAGCACATCCCTAAAGACATAAGTGAGTGAATACTATAAATATAAATATAAGTTGATTCAGCAGATAACGTGCTTCTGATAAAGCACTTAAAGCAGGGGTGTCCAACTCCAGGCCTCAAAGGCCGGTGTCCTGCAGGTTTTAGATCTCACCCTGGGTCAACACACCTGAATCAAATGATTAGTTCATCACCAGGCCTCTGGAGAACTTTAAGACATGTTGAGGAGGTAATTTAGCCAAATTGCAATCAGCTGTGTTGGATCAAGAACACATCTAAAACCTGCAGGACACCGGCCCTTGATACCTGAAGTTGGACACCCCTGACTGAAAGGTTACACTACGAAACTGATTTATTAAACTATGAGATTAACCTACAGAAAAAACATCTCTGTGTTTATCAACAGGAATAGATAGGATACCGCAGTGATCCAGTAGCAAGGTGCCACCAGAGGAAAGCAGGTCTTCATTCTCTATACCAAGATGCTACGTTTATCTTGCGATCTATGCGATTATAGTCTTTGTTTTTGATTGAATCTATCATAAACTGTTGGCTTATCATCATTTTGCAACTGAAAAACATCTTGATAAAATAGTATATGAATAGCTGGAGCTGGAGTTGTTGCTTCATCGTTCAATAGGGGCTGTAGCCAGCAGTTATTTTTCATCAATCTTCCATCTATTGTGTTGAAAACACTAAAAACTAGTGAATTTTCTGCTTCTGGTCTTAGTCCTTAGTGGCTCTTTGCATTGGTTGGTGGTCGGGAAGGGCCATAATGACCTCTGAATCACTTACCGTCTAGTCCAGGGAAATATTTACATGTTTCTGCTTTAGCTGCGAGCACTGAGTAAATACATACAGAATATCTTTAAAACTAACCGCTGACGTATGGCTCCACATACATAAGTACTCAAGGCTTTCTTGCTGTGAGCTGATTGATAAGGGCTGAGTGCTCGTGTGCTTGCATGCATAAGTGTGTCGTTATTTTTGCATGTGTTCATGCCAGTGAAGGACAGGACAATGTAAGACGCATTACAGGGGGTAAATAGATGCCTTCCAGGGCTGTCTGTTGCACCTACTGGTCCGGCTTGTCAGGTGAGTTCCTACCAGGAACGGAGCTTCCTCGCATTCGGAGAAAAGGGTTAAAGGTGAAAAGTTTTGGGGGCCGGTTTGATTTTTCTTCATTGGATTCATACATGATGCACAGGCTTTGGAATTTGACTACCTTGTAATTTGCAAATAGTTTCCAACTTGATAAATGATGTAAATTATTTAGTCATTCCTAGCTCACTGCCGTCTTACGGCCATTCCAAACACAATAATTGGCCTTAATTTATAATATTATATTTATGTTATTTCTCCATTAATCTCATTGCAGCTTTGACAAATGGACTGTCTCATTTGCTAAAGATCTATTACTAAAACATTCAGTCATTCCCATCCAGATTCAATTTTCTGTCCATTCCAGACCAAAACCATTATATGGGCATTAGTGTCATGATGCCTTTTCACTGACAAATGACGCATCCCTAAATTGCCAAAGGATGCATTATGAAAATCTCCGTCTTTATTATAGCGACATGGGTTCTCATTTAAGTGATAAAATGTTCATTATGTGTTCTGCATAGCTTGGTTGGCTGCCATTGTGTAATGGCTCACGCTGGTTCAGTGAACAGATGACTGGCTTCAGTCAAATAACTCATCACTAAACCAACAGTAAAACCACAATAGAATTCAAAGTACTTTTCTATTTAATTAAATTTCCATTACCAAATGAAAACTGCTTTGATGGTAAGTGGTTACTCATCTGCAGGAATGCTTCTGGGCAGGGCAATGGTTTTGCACCTGCATCACCTCTGTTTGCTTCATAAAACCTGGCCGGTGTGAAGCTTCTGTGTCAGATGTCATAAATTCCTCTGCGAAGCTCGCCCAGGCGCCTGATGACTGATGAGTTTGTAATCTTCGTTTGAACAGGAGCACCACCTGCCACTCATCTCCCATCAATCACAGTGATAGCTTATGGTCACGAGCTTAATTCTCTCTGGGGGGGGGGGC
>VUQR01005109.1:2727-21685 GCA_015108515.1 Hemichromis elongatus
TAAATTGTTTTTTTTTTTTATTAAATATAAAAAAAAAAAAAAAAAAAATAAAAAAAAATTATTTTTTTTTTTTTTTTTTTTTTAAATTACGATATTTTTGTTAGATGTGAACGCAGCATCACACCATGCTGGGCACAGGAAATCGACATGGGGTAAGAAAATTTGTCTTGCGCATGCGTGATGCTCCGTTAGCATCCAAAGCTAGCGGACTGGTTTGATTGGGGAGCACGGTGTGGAGGAAGGACTCCTGCGATATCTGCGACTTCAGACATCCCCAGCTAATCCTCAAGCCGGTCATCATCCCTCCATGCTGTCCAAGAAAGGAAGATAGCGTTAATAGCCCTGCACTGCCAGCTTAATTAGCCACTGTCCAAGACAGATAAGGGAAGCTACGTTTTGCGTGAAGAGCCTTCCTTTCAAGCAGAATCGGTTTTCTGACTGAAGTATTAAGAAATTCAGCTGCAGCCACGACTAACATTACCTCTATAAAAAATGAGGTTGCCGAGTAACAGACAATGTGCTATGGAAGGAGATGGAAAGAAAATGGATCAAGCTCCACCGGTCAGAAACCCTTTTGTGCACGTCTTGAAATTCACCCCACTGGAAAAAGCAAAGGTAATTTTGTGTATGTTTGCACGCATTTTTAACCTATTCTTGGACTCGTGCACTTTGAGCTGCCCGCGGAACACTACCACTTTAGTGCGACACAGAGTCATACTGTAGCTATTTAACTGATTCCTTTGATTGCATGCATTCAGCTGAGCTAGTATTAGCTAGTCAGCTAACATTAGCTACATACATGTTGCTTTTTCTCCGCTATCTTGTCGGTTCTGTTGCCTTACTTGAGTGCGTATTGAAAGGGCTGGGGGTCTTTAAAAATCGCCTTAGAAATAATATGCCATTTTATACACGACTGCATGATGTAAAGCTTGTAAATCACTGTCTCTTTAATACGAGAACCAAAGTCAGTTTTTTGAGCATGGCTGCCTGTCCGAGGGGCCTAGCTTGTTGCTGTTTAATTGTTACTCTGGCTATTTGAAAGGTTTTTTCAGTTTTCTCACTAAATTTGATGACAACATTTGTGTACGGCGTTTATTTAAACATGCTTCTCTTTTCGTTGTTGCTTCGTTGATTATCGCGGTCCAACTGACACGTGAGGATTTGGAGAAGGGGGGGGGGGTTAACTGGAAGACACGTTGTTTCCAACCCACCCCTGTCTACAAATAAAATGAATTTTCCGACAGCTCTCAATGTTCAAACATTTTGCCTTTCTCGTTGAAGATGGAGCAAAACTTTATAGTAGCTATTAGTCATTGCTGCTGCACATAATCAGATTTGAAGCTTTCGAGCTTCTCTGTAATATA
This sequence comes from Hemichromis elongatus, assembly GCA_015108515.1. Lineage (NCBI taxonomy): Eukaryota > Metazoa > Chordata > Actinopteri > Cichliformes > Cichlidae > Hemichromis > Hemichromis elongatus. Next base: position 4,092 of record VUQR01005109.1, read on the forward strand.
TGTTAACTGAAGGGTCAGGTTTGCAGGGACTAGGCTTACACTGATCAGCTTCACTGAAAGTCATGAAACTGTTTAATTTAGAACCACAGACATCACCCAGTTTGAACCCTGCACAGATTTACACCTCCTTCCGATTTGTCTTGTCCGCTATTGAGAGGTGTTGCATTAGGCACAGATGACGAGAACCTGCAGTCATCATCTGTAAGCTTGATTATTAGACTGGCATGTTCTTGAAAACTGGGACTGCTTGTGAATTAAAGGCACACGTGGGCCCTTTGTAGTTAACCTCATATGATCTCTCGAAATAGCTGACACAGAGACGTGTGTGCCTCTGTGTATACGTTCTGAGCAATTACTTGCCATTAACTTCGTATTCTTAGGATAGATAATGTAATATGTGCTGTGTTTGTAAACAATGCAGCACAGCTGTGTGTTAGGTATTTTCAGCAACACAGCTCAGTGGAATAGGAAGGCCACAGTTTTATGAATGAGGCAGCTCTGCCATTCTGTAATAGAGTATGGTGTTACAGATACACATAGTGACTAGGGGAAGGTCAAGCACATCTCTTTGTTGCTTTTTTTCCATAGAGACTGGAGGGAAAATTGAGATTGTGTGGTAGACAGGTGGATCAAAGCCAAGAGAATAGCCTTATATTTTATTAGCCTTTCCTCGAGACTAAAACAAAAGTGTGGTTTCTCTAGCAACTATAACAAATATTACATATAAACCAAAAGGGAAGAAATAAAAATTTGTTCATGACACTTTGTGCCTACAAGTGTACATAATGGTTTGAGTTTAACAACAGCACCTCTGATAAATGATACTGAAAGCGTCACTTTTAAAGCATCATGCTCAAGTCTCACTTTCACATCCACAGCTACTTGCGGAAGACACGTTTTGGACTTTAAATTGATCAACCCACAGAGTCGGTTTTCACTTTAGAGAGAAAGGGAACTGCAGTATGTTCTCACTGTTTATTGTAAAACCAGACATTGTCAAACTGAAGAAGTTTTTGTGTTGCATTGGTGTTTCACAAATACGAAAGAATGGCTGATAATTAAGTAATGGGCAATAATGGCAAGATCAGAGGAGTTGCTGTCAAACTGTTAAGGCTGAGGAATGATAGGCTGGTAATCAATTAAAAAACCCTGCTTTTGCACATTTTTTTTTTGAAAGGAATACATTCTTTTCACTTCTTTCTTGATGCTTGGAGTGGTTCTGTAAAAAGAGGCAATCGTAATAAGGTAGATAATTCGTACTAATGGAGCAAATGACTAATGGAGCTAAATCTTGGATCAACTTTAGAGGCTTTGTAATTCAATACTTGCCCATTCAATCCACATAAAGTTGCTAATGCAGTGTTTGTAAACTTTCATATGCAAGTTAATTAAATGAGAGCTGATCAGTAGGGAGACAATATGCCAATATTTTGTGTTCTCCATCAGATTGCAGTCAGCCTAAATTCAATTCCAAAACAAACTATTTCTGAGAAACTGGTGAGGTGTCAGAAGGCATTCTGCTAACCTTAGTAGCCTGATTTTGACAAGCCTAACCTAGAGGCCCAAATCTGTCTTTGTGTAGTGAAAGTGGAAAAATTTACAACTTCTCATAATTGCACAAAACCACACCATTAAATGATAATTCCTACTTGAATGCCAGCACACAGGGTTCTCTAGCAAAATGCTTTTCTGTGTATGATAATCACTGAGATTCACTACCCGATGTGCGATGATATTGTGGTGACTTGTTAGAGTAATTATAAGTTTGTGTATAGTGCTTTGGAAAACAATACCTCCTGCTCCTTCATAACCAAATGGCCTTCAGCATTTGCTGTACAGTATCCAGCTTCTACATCCATACTGAATAATAGTAGTTACTGTGATGAGAGGTGTGGTCCCGCTCATTCAGAAGCTGTAGTTTATACATGTTGAACATTTGCGTGTTCGGTATTGTAAAATGCAGTTTAAACTGAATTCAGTGCTAGATAAGAACTCTCTCCTGATAAGGTAGGCCACTTAGACTTGATGTTTAACAGCAGTGCTTGCTATCAGGACAAATATTGACAAAAGATAAGGTGTGCTATCAGAGTAATGAAAAGCTTTTAAATAAACAGTCATAACTAAAACCTTACAGTGAGGTGCAAGAATTATCAGAGCCTCCAAGAAAGCGAAACTTTTTAACTGTTTAACAACTTTAAAGAATATTGTTTATGAGCCTAGTAAGTAAACCCATAAGACAAATTTGTATTGCGTAGTCTTAAATTATAGGAGCTATGTTTAGTGGCCGTGTTACAGACTCGCTGCCATTTATACTCTGTAGGACGAGCATATTAGGCAACAGTTTGCATTTGTGTGTGTTGTTTATTTTACCAACAACACACGCATTCATTTTATTTTTTGAACTGCAGCAAGACCATTGTTGTTCAACGATTGCAGCTCAAGTTTGGCAGCCTGATTAGCTATACAGTTGCTGACATACTCATCCTGCAAGTGATCACTTAAGTCATGGATTCATACTCTATGCTGAAGTCATCCTTTTACAAAAAAACCCACTGTAGCAGTATATAAAATAACTCTTTTTTTTTGGCTTTTTCTCTATTTCACAGATTGCGTTAATGACAGTCACGCTATTCCCCATCCGCCTACTCATAGCTGCGTTCATGATGTTGCTGGCCTGGCCTTTTGCCTTCATTGCCTCAGTGGGGCGCTCCGAGACCACCGTTGAACCCCAGTGCCTCTGGAGAAGGTGGGTGTTTTAATGTATGGCTTTAAACAATTAAAAAAAAAAATACTGTAGTAGAACTGACTCAAAATTCAGTAATTAAGCTGGAGTGGCTCCATATTGTAATGATTTACACATTTACCTAAGAAATAAAACATCCCTGGTTTCCCTGTGGTGACCCCCTCTTGAATAAGGAAGTTTAGAATGCGCTATCTAGTATTGCTAAACTAATATGCATAGTTATGGTAGACTTGTCATGTGTTTACTGGGCGTTACTTATTTTATGTTTTTGAAGGAACTGCACAATGAAATTTTAGAAGTATTTGACTTCCTATGCTGCGTTTGTACGATAGCATCCAAGTTCAAACATGTTTTTGCCAATCCAGCGCCTGGTAGTTTGAAAAGCGTCTTTCTATAATGCAGTTGTGGAGGTGGTGCCCACATCCTCCTGACAGTAGCCAGTATAAATTGAGGAAAGAATTGCTTTAAGACTAGAAACAATCGTATAATCATGAACATCGCTAATATCAAGTTTAGGTTGGCTGGTGACAGCAGGCCCTGTAGGGTTAAGGCACACAGTTCCCTGCCCTAGTCTTTGCTTTCTTACTTACTTTATGATGATACTAGCCAAGCGCCTTTTGTTGAATTACAAGCTCTGATGTACTAAAAGTGCTGTGTGTCAAATGGAAATTGTGTGATACATCTGGTAAAAGGTGTTTTTAGCAAACCTTATACTGTAGCTAGTTTCTTGAATGGCCTTGACTGTAAAGATGACGGATATATTTCTGTCTTAAGTTAGATCTCACCGGTAATGTTAGCAAAGAAACAGTATGAGATGTAGCACATTTAAAGAACGAGACCCCACACTGTGCATTACAGCGGTTATGGTGTCAGTTATAGTTCCCTTCTGGTCACCACTTACTGACTGTTTATTTTCCATAGCAACTTATAAGAGTGCCCTACCTATCCATAATCCTGTGTCCCTTATGACTTCATTGTGATGATTGATACTGTTTTAATAAACTATGGTATATCATTTAAAGTGTTTTCTTTTATTTGCAAGAAATGAAAAGTGCTTCTCACACATGGATGATCTTGTTTCTAGACTGGTGGACATCATTCTGAGAATAATCATGCGAGTCATGTGGTTTGCGGGAGGGTTCCATTGGATGACTGTGAAAGGGCGAAGGGCGCTGCCTACAGAAGCACCTATCCTTACCCTGGCACCCCACTCTTCTTACTTTGATGCCATCCCAGTCACCATGACAATGTCCTCAATTGTCATGAAGGCTGAGAGCAAGGATATACCTCTCTGGGGCAGTAAGTAACCACCACACACACACACACACACAGGAACACCAAAAAATTATCTCATTGCTCATGACAGTGAGTTACTAGATGCATTTCAGCAGCATGTGAGGGGAAAGATGATATTTGTGGTATGTGGCTTGTACAAAGGGGAAGATTATCAGTACACCGTCAGTAAGACAGTTCCCATGACTTTGCTGCCGTTACAGTCAACAGGGGATTGCCCAATTTGATTTGCATTTATTTTAATGAGTTAAAAACAAGTGTAGCTTGGGTTATTTTTATAGCAGTGCTATACCTCCAAAAAGACAAAGAAAACACACATGCTATGCTGTAGTGAAAGCAGATATTATACTCCAGAACAACATCTTTGAGTTAATTAAAAAAAAAAAAGTCAGACTTGAACTCTGTGTCACACTGAACTCAAAAGATTCCTTAACCCACAAACATATCAAAAGGAGCTAAGTCAGAATATATTTGTCTGGATAAAAGACACTCAGACTGAGAAAGGGAAATAACTTGAGCTTTAAGTAAAAAAAACAAAAAAAACAAACAAACTTTAATTTCTTTAATTTTATTCATAACCAGACAGATCCCACAAAGCCAAATACCTATTTAGATATCTGTGTGGCCTTGTCTTTGCACCACCTAGAGTAACATCCAGAGGTCAGGCCGGACTTGCTTAGACGGACTCAGGATCTGACTTATGGTATCGTACTATCAGCTAGCCTGCAAGTTCAACAGTCTTCTCAATTGCCAGTTCAGTCACCGGTTCTTATGTCCCCGTGAGCTGAACATGCTCTGAAGGTGTTTATGTGTTATTTTCTGCCTTCCTTTCTCCTCCTGCTCTGCCTGCTGAGTCAGTAATTAGCCTCATTGTTAGCTCCTGGCTGAGTGAAGCTCGGCCAAGTTAAAGCAGCTTTACTTGTATTGCAGGCTTACGACCATGTTTCGGCATATTTGTATACTGGTGAATTGTAAGTTTAAACAATATGCAGTCGGCTATTATGATTTGGATTAGCTAGACAAAAGTGTAAAAAAGAAAATGCAAATTAATAGATTTTAACCTGTAAAAATATATTGAATTCTATTCTCAATATTGGCTATCCCTAAAATGTTAAAGGGCCTCTAATGTTCTTTAGGGTGACAAGTCCTTTTGGACTTGCAGTAGGAACCCAGCACCAGTGCATGGCCACGTGGAATCCAGAATAAGCATTAAGACCTGATCAGCCAGAATGACGTGTGCAGAGCGACTTGTAGGGTTCTTGCGAGAGATGTAATCCCTTCCTGTCAGCAGACAGCTCACAGTTGAAATCATTTCTTCTTCTTGTCATGGTCTCACCTTCTTCTTTCTTCATTTTATGTTTCCCTTACTACTCTTAAACTTCTCTCTTTCTCTTGACTTTCTGTGTGAGTTAAGAGAGGCTTTTTTTTTTTGTCTTGGTAAAAAGGAAAGATGCTTCAGGTCTTCAGAGTCTTTAACCACTCTTTGTCTAGTCAGTTTCCTGTTTGTCATTGCACGTGTCAATTTGCACGTCTACTAGTACACAGATTGCATTTTATTCAAATATTTAAATCTGTTCTTTCAATTGTTATGCATTAACGCTTTCATTGCATTAAGCAAGAGACATTTTTGGCTGTGAAATAAGCAGTTTTGTTGTAATGGCACAAGGAACGCTATAGATGTGATCTTCCATTTGAAAGTGTTGAATTGTAGACAAGGTCAGAAAGAGCCGCTTTGTGTCTTTGTTGATCTTGAGAAGGCATATGATGAGGTTTAGTAGTATATGAGGATGGTGCGGAACATGTATGAGGACAGTGACACAGTGGTGGGGTGTGCAGTAGAAGTGACAGGTTCAAAGTGGGGGTGGGATTACATCGGGGATCGGCTCTGAGCCTCTTTTTGTTTGCAGTGATGATGGACACATTGACGGATGTCATCAGATAGAAGTCTCCATGGACTTTGGTGTTTCCAGATGACATTGTGATCTATAGTGAGAGTTGAGAGCAGGTGGTAAAGAGCCTGGATTGGTGAATGTATGCTCTGGAGAGAAGAGGAATGAAATTCAGTAGAAGCAAGACTATATGCGTGTGTGAATGAGAGGGAGATGGGTGTAACAGTGAAGCTGTATGGGTAGATAAATTGACACTCCAGGGCTTAACCAGCCAAAGCAAAGGACAGTGCTTAATAGATGTGAAGAACAGCGTGCAGGCAAGGTGGAGCAGGTGGCGACTAGTGTTGATGTTCTCATTGCACCTTACAATTTAGTGATATCTGGCTTAAAAACATATAAATAAATGATCCGGTTCAGCACTGTTGTTGTAAATTGTGTCAGTACGCAACGGTTCAAGTTTCAGTTTCAAATGCAGGAGATTATCATCAACCAAGCCAGCAGCACTGGACTGACAAAAGCACAAAAACTGTATCACTGTCAGCAAATTAAAAAGAATCATTTCATATAGACAGACATAACAAATAGGGGTTATGGTGGCTATTGTCACTGGTCGTTTTCACAGGTCGATAGTTGCACTTACCATTTCTGTTTTTTTCTGTTGTGCTCTGAATTGACATTGCAGCCGGAGGTGTTACAAATCAGTTATCCCATCATCTGACTTTGGTCGTATGGTCATGAAAACCAGCTGAAAGGGCTGATTGGAGGGCTAGGTGTTATGTTATGTGTGTTTTGGCGCCACCTTCTGCTTGCTCAGAGTTCCTACAATGGACAAGGGGCATATAGTGGAACATTAGATGAATCAGAAACAGAATACTTTGTTAATCCCAGGGGAAATTATGTAGTCACAATTGCTCAAGACAATAAGAAAAGTAACTAGTTAAAGTACCAATATTAAAGAGTACAAAATATTACAAAATATTTTTTATAAATACAAATAGCTCTAATATATAAATATCTGAATATAGTATATAGTATATCAAACAAAACTGAATATGAAGAGGTTTAAATTGAGGTGCCTCTCTTTGCATACTTAGTTTGTTATTGTCTCTGTACAGGATGTGCAGCTCTTAAGAGGGTGCAACTACTGCAGTGTGCGCTTTAGATGGAGGTATTGTAGAGAAAGATGGCCACAGGCAGAAATGATTTCCTGTGTTGTTGAGTGGTGCATTTGGAGAATCTGTCTGTCACTGAACGTGCTCCTATAACTGGCCAGCACGTCACTGAGTGGGTGGGAGACACTGTCCAGCATTGGTTTCCTAATCTGTCATCAAAAGGGGAAGTTGACATCAAATGCAACAGGACTGTGTGACGGTTTTGTTCCTTATAAGCTTGCAGGTCTGTTCCTTGTAGTTGTGTATCTCCTTCCTTATATTTACAAGTTATATTCACTGAATAAATTAAAGTACACCATAAAATTTTTTGACAGCAAAAGGAAATACAATTACAATGTAAGATATATTTAACAATGATTTAATCCTGGTGGGCTTTTTGTGGATCTTACAAATTTTCATACATTTCAAGCAAAATTGCATCAGTTTATCTAATCCCTATCTTTATTGGGTACTGTTTTTCCTCTGTTGTGCTACGTGACTTTTGTGTTTACAAAAGATTGTTTTTGCCTGATTAAATTATTCTTATTATTGTTCAGTGAAGTGTAGTGTAGTGATGTTTGACAGTTTTGCAGTTGTGATTGTGATATTTATTGCAGCAATAGAAGTATCTTTTGTTTGCAGCAATGGTTTCTCAAGTAATTTGTATCTGAATTTTCTCCTCTCTCCTCCTTCTGCTTCAAGCTTTGATTAAGTACATCAGGCCGGTGTTCGTTTCCCGATCAGACCAGGACTCCAGAAAGAAGACCGTGGAGGAGATCAAACGCCGAGCTCGCTCTGGAGGAGAGTGGCCTCAGGTAAGTTGGTGAAAGATGGAAGTTATGCAAGAGTCATCATGTTGCACCATTTAAAGGCACGAGTGATCTTTTTTTACCAGACATTGCAGTAAACATCAACCACTAACTAGTTTCCCTGTCTTACATACAGATCATGATTTTTCCAGAGGGAACGTGCACCAATAGATCCTGCCTAATCACCTTTAAGCCAGGTAAGTGCCCATGTTTTCTTTTTCTTTTCTTTTTTTTGTGTGTGGTTGGTATTCTATTTTGTTCTTAGACCAGTGTGTTTCATTTACAATTATATCAAATGAACGCTGGTCTCTTTTTTTGTTGTTTTTAAATCTTCGTAGGGGCCTTCATCCCAGCTGTACCAGTGCAGCCTGTGGTCATTCGTTACCCTAATAAACTGGTAAGTAAATTGGTAAAGAAAAAAAATATGAATAAATAAATAAAATTTCCCCCCTTTGTCTTTTTGTCATTAGGTGATAGATTAGAAATAGGAGCTATGAAATGTGGAAAAGAAACAAAAACAAATCTAGAATTGTGTCCCGTTGCCGTCATTCATTTTATTCAGATAAGCACTCGCCCCACTTTTTATTCCCCCAAACGGCTGTTAACCATGATGCTTTTGCTCTGGAATTTTCAAATATCACCTAAAAAGTTTTGTTGATTGATGGTATTTTTTTTGACACTATTGGCTTTACTTTTATGATGCCGAAATTCATGCACAACTATGATAACTGTACAGGAACGCATTAATGCATAGCCAAGTTACACAGACATAATTTTACACAAAGAACTTATTTTTTCAGCCATATGAAATAACTCGATGATGCCCATTTTGCCCATCTGTATTCTACCACAAAACATTAGAACAAAGTACAGAAGCCAATCTTTAAATACTTCTAGCTAGTCTTTGTGAATACTAAATCCTAGGCTACAGTGTTTACATTTAATGGGTCAAACACGGCATTTCCCACATTTAGAGCAACCTTATTTTAGGAAATATCCATAAAAGGATAAAAGTCTTTGAAAGTTATAAGCTAAGCACTTATCCAGGTGAAATCTAAAGCTAATAAATGTTTTTGCTCTGAGTAAACGTGTGAAAACTGTAACATACTGAAACCTGTATGAAATGTTTGTTGGAGGTGTTTAAAGAGTGTTTGTCTGAACTGAATTTTACTGTGCTTTATGTTGAGTATTTTCATGCACACTTAACTTACCGTAACCCAATCACACTGTAATCATTTTTAAACTGATTGCAAATAAGCTTCATGTGAGAAAGAAAGCTGGATCAAAGTTGTTAGTTGACCCCCAAAAAATAAAAGTTTGTTTGAGAGACTAATAATTTGTCTCCTCTTCGTTAAAGGACACAATCACATGGACATGGCAAGGCCCAGGAGCGTAAGTACAGAATTTCCCGTAGTTTCTTAATTTAAAACTTTTTTAGTTACAGTATGTAAAAAATGCACATTCTTTTGAATCCAAATAAAATATAAATAAATCAAGAGCTAAACTCAAAATGACAAGTATGGAAATTGTATAAAATGAACCCACAATCTCACATGACTTGACAATTTGAGAGTGTTTTAATTCATTTGTTTATTCTGGCATGTTACCTTAAGCTTTCTCAGCCTCAACTTAAATATTGAAGTGTTTGGAAAATTCGTGCATTAGGAAAAATAAATAAATAAATAACATAAGACGTCTTACTCAATATCGATAGATGCACCAGAATGTTCAAAAGGCAGATTTTGTTCACATTGTCAAGAGGTTTTCAGTTGACGTGTACCATAATCAAGGCTCCCCCCCTTTTTTTTTTTCTTGTTTGTAATTTTTTTGTTGTTTTTGTTGATGATGATCATGTCCTGTTATTATCCAGATTCCAAATTTTATGGCTGACGCTCTGCCAGTTGCACAATGAATTTGTGATAGAGGTAAGTGTGCATTTTATAGATGGATGGATAGATAGATCATAACATAACATAAATAAATGAAAACACTTTTTTTTGTTTTTAAATATTTCCAGTTTCTTCCCATCTATACACCCTCAGAGGAGGAGAAGAAGAACCCTGCACTCTTCGCCATCAATGTCAGACGTGTCATGGCTAAGTAAGCTGAAATAACTGATCATATGATACGCATTTCAACAATTTAATGTACACAACACAAAGTTGACTGGCAGTTATGATATCATTTTTATTTTGTCTTCATTTAAAAACAGTAAATGCAGCATGTATACTGTCTGTCTGGCTCCACGTGTTAAAGGTGAAGGCATTGCAGAAGTACCTTAATCATTCATTGCTTTTAATGGCCAATAGGGGGTGATCCCTCTACCTGCAACAGGACATACAGTCTATTGCTATCTGACAGTAGTAAACACTGAAAAGCAGAGTAACATGTCACTAGCCTATGAGTATCCCACATTTTGTTGAATCGATGGGCACTCAGGTTTACACACACAGATGCTGGTCCATTTCATATACAGGCTATGTTTTTCTATTTCATGTGTCTATCACTGTAGGCCTTGGTTTGTGTAAGGGGTAAACAGCTTAAGGGTGTAAACTTTTATTAATCCCCATCTTTTAGATTTCCATTGTCATCTAATCATTAAATCAAAGATGCACTGTTTAGAAACTTCATTTTTCTATGTAATGGATGAGAATGGGAGCCACCTAGTGATCACCGTCTTCTGCTGTGTAAAGGCTATGCTTGCCTACTAGATTCCTGCATTTTGTGCATTATTGCTTTGAGCTACGAATGGGAAACTTCATCTCTGCAGATTCATGCAGAAAACTTGGAACATTGTTCTCAACTTCAAAGTAGATGTATTGGATACTTTCTCTGCGTTATTGGCCTTAAGCAAAGTTCATATTGATTTGCACGAACCGATGTCCCATCATTATCTCTCCTGTGTGGTGCACAGAGCCCTGGGGGTACCCATCACAGATTATTCATTTGAAGACTGCCAGCTGGCCATGGCAGAAGGCCAGCTGAGGCTGCCAGTCGACACCTGTCTGCTGGAGTTTGCCAAGCTTGTCAGGAGACTGGGGTGAGTCATTCAAACTTTCCAAGGAAATAAACCTATCAGAGATGACTAAGTAAGGGGCACGAGGGTAAGGAAGGCAAAATTTTCTCCCAGCACTGCAGGGACTCTACATGGATTTGGGATTTTGTCTGGCAGAGAATAAAAGAGTCCAAACAGAGAAAAATGTGTAGCTTGTTGGAGGAAAAATGCAAATGAGTAAAACAGAGCACAGTAAATATAATAAAGTGTAATTGTAAAGTCTACAGAGTGATCATAGCAGTTTAGATAACAGGCTTCCACAAGTCTGTTTTTCCCCAGTCTCCTTGCTTACACTGCTATTATTATTATTTTATTATTAAAAGTTATCGGTTTCTCTCCCTCGCTATCCCAGACTGAAACCACAGAACTCTGAGAAGGTTTTGCAGGAGTATGGGAACAGAGCCAGGAAGCTGGAGGGGCAGAAGCTGGGACTGGAAGGCTTTGCTCACTTCCTCGATGTGCCAGTTTCAGATATGCTGCGAGACATGTTTGGTCTTTTCGACGAGGTAAAAACTGCACCGACCTTTCAAAGACAACCATGATTGCTCTGCAGTCTTTCACAGCGGTAACTGCTGCTACTTGATTTGAGTGCATTTTGTTTTGTTATTTTTTAAATATTTCTTTATTATGCAAATGCAGGACTGCAGTTTTAGAAAAATGCACAGAGGAAGCAATATTTATTATAGTTTGGGGCGTGATTAAAGTAGTCTGATGAGATTGGATTGTATGCGCTTTCTTTAAAACTGCTTTTATAAACCCAGTGCACATATTTGCATAATGGAACCTAAACAAGAAAAGATTTGTTGCTGCAATGTGTTTTTGACCTAAATGGCTATGGGTTAGATGCCTCTGTGAAACATAGCAGTCTTGCTCACAATCTGATTTCATTTTTATTGTTGTCTCTTTTCTTTTCAGCATGAAGATAACCGAATGGATATTAGAGAATATGTGATAGCCTTATCTGTTGTATGCAGGCCTGCCAAAACTCTGGAAACAATGAAATTGGCCTTTAAGGTAAGATTTATGCTTATCTGACCAACATGCAGAATAGGTTTGTGCTTCCTTAGCACCAGCATAACATTTGCTCCATTAACACATGTTCTGGGTAGTACATTTATATTTGTCCCATATTTGAAAGCCTTCCAAAATGCTCGATGAAGTGTGCATTTAGGGTTTCATTGAAGCCGATCAGTTACTCCGGGTGTCTAAAAATCAGCTTGATGAAGTACCGGTAAGGTGAGAAGACCATAATAATCTTCTCTTCTTACTTGCTTGATATTTGAGTTGAGCAAGGGCTGTCACCTTATATCCTTTTCAAGTGGCCCTAAAGCAAATCCGAAGAGATTATGTTTTAATCTTATCATATTTCATCTTCCCCAGATGTTTGAGGCAGAGGAGGATGGAGCCATCACAGAAAGCGAGTTAGCAGTTATACTTAAGACAGCTTTAGGAGTGAGTCACATCAGCGTGTCACATCTGTTTATCGCCATCGACGTGGACGACACAGGGAAGATCACATTTGGTAAGACGCCGAATAAAACGGCGATAAAATATTTCATTGTATTCTTTTGAGCTATATTAGTTATCAAAGTGAGTTTTTTCCCCTCATGCATTAGATTGGATTTGGCAACCAGGACACTTTATTTTAAGATGCCCTCTGTCTCTTGACAGTTTTTCCTAATGCTGCCTTTGTCTCTGGCACCCCCTTGTGGTCTTTTCACAGACAAGTTCAGAAACTTTGTGGAGCAGCATCCAGACTTTGCTGAGGACTACCTGTACACAGAAAACACAGACCTCCACAGTGCTCCCTACAATGATCACCAAACCCAGCCCAGCCTGTCCACACTAAAAGTGAAAGGAGCTGCCACCAGCAAAACGGCTAACGGTATCTGTCCTGAATTCAGCGACCACGATGGCACAATAGATGGACTCAAGAAACACAACTAAAAGAGTTTAGAGAAATTAGATGGGGGGAAAGCAAACCCCTCTCCTGGTGAGAGGGGTGTTGTGTAAGGGGAGCTGTAAATTGCTGAATAAGAAGGGACTATCTTTCATTAATCACAAATACAGAAATCAAGTTTACCATACCCTTTTATTACTATTGTATCCCTGAAATTTATGAGATTTTCAGCCTCTAAAAAATGTATTTTGTTACTTTTTTTTTTCTTCCATAGTAAGATTTGTCAGAATGCCAAACAATGGCTGTTTCAGTTACAATACTTGAATACTTGAAGCGCAGGCACATATTAGGATTTCTAGGGCAAATTCTTTTCCCTCGAACGGAGTATGGACTGTGTTTTTGTTTTTGTTTGTTTTTTAATATATAAACGAGGGGAACTGAACAAAACCAGCCCTGGTCATCTGTATTTAGTTATCATTTGTAACTTTTATCCATTTCCTCTCTTTAATGATAGCTGCCTTTTTAGTAGAAAGTGCAGAAAGGGTGGGCTCAAGTTAATTTAAGCAGTACTGGGAATTAAGTATTGAGAAAAGGAAGGCCTGAGGGTACCGGTGACAACTGTTTGACTACTTGAAGTATTTAGCTTCACTAGCCACATTTGAGGTTAACTCGGGTCTCTGCAAGTTTGTGGTCGTACTTGCTATGAGCCCGGTGTGTGTATGTGTGTGCGTGAGCGTGCGTGCGTGCGGGAGAGGGTGTGTTTGTACATAAATACAATATTTGATTTCGCTCAGGGTTCAGAGATAAAATTGAAAAACTTGTATGATGTCACAATTTCTGGCGCTCAATGGATCATATGCATGTGCGTTCCACAGTTTGGTCATTTCTCAATCACATAAGTTTTGTTTGTTTGTCTGTTTTTATGATTTAAAAGAAATTACACTTGGACCAAAAATACATTTGATGATTTCACGTCAACCTTTTCATTGTTTTTGGTGTCCTTTTGAGCTAGTTGTGTAATGTTGAAATCAGCGGAAGAAGATCACGGTACGTGACCACCGAAAGCACATTCAGTTAAGTAGTAGTTGGATATTTTAAAGTATATTATTTTCTGCGTTACACCGTTATCCTTGTAGGACCATATAATTGTCAATTAATTTTCCTTAATAGCTTCCAGGATTGAGTTTGCTCCTTAGTCATCTGTAACATTGTACTTCATACACCCTCCACATCCATGGCATGTTTTAGATCCAAACACTTTTGGATTTAATCACATTTGAGGGACCAGTCTGTTGTTTGAAATCTCCGCCCATACTTATATTTTTGCTTTCTGAAATCCCCCCCCCGTTATTTAGTCACTCAGTAAAGGGGTGGGGTTGTGATTTCAATTTGAATGAAAGTGAAGGAATATAATGGAAATTAAATAAAGTTTAAGGTTAAACAATGCCTTATTTAGTTGTTTGGTCAGATCTTTTTTATTTAGAACCATAAATTAATTTAGAGATTTGGGGAGATTATTTTAAATCACATTCCCATCTCATCCGTGATCATGCAGAGTGTATATGTATCCCATTATGGCTTTCAGTGAAGCAATATTTCACATCTCTTAAGCCTTCTCAAGATGTATGCTTTTGAAGAGTTCTTATATGTATTTTGAATATTCCAAATGCAGGACATTTTGTGAATTTTTGATATACGTATATGACTGATTTTTATTTTCACTGCCATGACAAAGATCTGTGATCTTCTCTGCAGATTTTATTGATGACAAATGAGCCACATTTTATTTTTCTTTGTGTAATAATGCAGTTGTTTTTGTGCTGTGTTCCTCCTACACTATGAAAGGTTTATTGCTATATTGTGACTATTGGTGATAAGCTGACTCCTTAGAAACAAAATGCAGATTTCATATGGAAACCGATAGCCTTGAATCTGTAGAGTTTTTATGCGAAAATCAAGAATGTATAGACAATCTTGTCACAATCAGAAGCCACTCGGCACTGATCTCCAGTGGACAGTTTCCTAAGAAATTAAGGTTTTCAAAGGTTTTATTTTCCGTCTTCCCCCCCCCCACCGTCCTCCTTGTTTCACTAATGTGTGAAGTGTGCAGGTTGAACTAAGTAAAGTGTGAGTGTGTACATATGTCGAGCCCTGAGGCGAAGAACCGCCACATGAAGGGCCACATCATACAAACACTCCAGACTGCACACACATACAAACTTGCATCCAATGTCATGACAATCTTTTTGTATTGTCTTCATACATGTCTTTTGTAGTTATATCAATTTGTGCTTGCACTTTAGTGACTTTTCTTCCTAAATATTTCACATTGCTCTAAAGCATGTTACATTTGTAGACAACAGTGTTGTAGTTCATTTTAATGTGATTCTTTTTTTTCTCATGTATTTGTTACAGTAAAGGGAGCACAGAGAAAAGTATAGATCACAAAGAAAGCTGCCACCCCCCCCCACCCTTTCCCTTTTTAACCCTACCTTTCTGCTTCGTCTCAGGATTGTGGAAATTTTGTAGCCTGAAACTGAATTTGTGAACTAATAGGACTTGGCATATGTGTAAAGATTTGAATGACTTAAACCTGTTTGCACCGTGAAATGGATAAGTATTAAATGTACTTCTTAGTGATGTGATTTTTCTAATGCATAGTTAACAATTCACTCTGTATGTTTGAAACCATACTGTTTTTGTATATAGATAGGGACTCTTATTTTGAATTACGGCTGAAACAGGAAATCAATGTTTCAGCACCTGACAGAATGCGATTTATTGAGCCACAGTAACCCCTCCTGCAGTTTTATTTTAAATGGAAAGCTCCACTGGAAGGTCAGAGGATGATGATCTATGATATGTATTCAAGTCAAAGATGTACTTTTTATATAGTCAGTATTTATATTCAGAACAATTCTGCGTTGGGGCTATATGAAAATACTACTTCAATTTCCTTTCATGACCTTTTTTTTTTTTTTTTTTTCTCCCTCCACTCACATTTTCATTTCAGGTACCTCAGAGGCAGTTTTTTTTTCCCTGACTTTTTATCAGTCTGAGAAAATGTAAACCTATGAGAGAACTTGTATGCTATTACTGCCTGCTTAAACAGTTTATCCAACAGTGAGCCTAAGACGAAAGACTTGTGTACTCTGAAAGGGCGATATTATCTTTCTGATGGCTCTCTGTATATGCACCATGAAACTGAACTTCTTTTTTCTCCTGTAGCTTTACTTTCAACTTTTTTCTGAACAAGTTTTTTTTTGTTTTGTTTTGTTTTGGGTTTTTTTGTTATTGCATTTTGATGATTGAGAGTTTTGAATTTGTTCAGGACTGCTATGATATAACTTGTTAATGTGACTCGCCGATGGAATTAAAGAAGCATCAACACTCCTCTTGTCTCTGTCGCAGTGTTATTGGGTCATTTTATAAAACTGTATTTTGTGAGGTTGGGTGCAAGAAAGCCTTTGCAATAAAAAAAAATTGTACTTGTAATTATAAATTTAGCTTTACTGTATAACACAGGGTAAAGATGTTGAGGAAAGTGTAATTGTGGCATCATTTTTTAGATTATTTTAATCTTCCATATGTCTCACACCTATAGTCATGAATTATAAGGGTTATAAAAAAAAGTATTTGGGACTATGTTCTCTCGTGATCTATTTTCTTAACCTGTTCATGCATAAATGTCTCCCTCTTGAGGCAACACAGAAAATGCACTGGAGTATTTTTTGGGGGGGGGGGTTGTTGTTTTTTTGTTTTTTTTTAAGTCAAGTCAGGAAGCTGCATGACGGAGACTAAGGTAGGAGAAATCCATAATGGTATGATTTAAATACAGTTAAATATCTAAGAAATGATGTGACTCGCAGTAAGTTAAGGTCACATTTGTGAAGTGATTTGCACAAGTATATTCAGCCATTTAATTTCCCTCCATCTTTGTCTTTTGTCAGATATATATTAACATCTCTAGAGAGGTGACCAGTCTCTCTGCTGTTCACCCAATTCCACCACTTTGAACCGCAGTGAAATGTTTTGTCACAAATACAATGGTGTGTCCATAAATTATGTACAGACACTCAAAGTTCACAGGGGATGCATGCTAACAATACTGGTTGTCCCTTGACTTTTCCTTTAGTTCCATGAGTAATTCATTTAATTAAATTAATGTATTTCTCGTGCACTGTTGTTACCTGAAGGCCTCTATAGTGGGACGTCTAGTGTAAATGTATCAATTTCCTCGTTTCAACTACAGAACCCTAAGCAATTCTCAAACTCTGCCATTGTGTAAAACATCCAATAACAATATGCTGCCATGCTTGCATGAGCATTTAGTACAAAAACTCAGCGTGTATCTACTCCCTGAGCAATTACCACGGCTGTAGACTCTTCAGTCAGTTGAAACCAAATGCTCAATAACTGTATGTAAGAATTATTATTACGTTATGTTGTGGTTATCAGAGCCTTGCTATGTAACTGAAAAGTGCTAATGGCATTTTCCCAATTAGAGAATACAAGTGAGTAATAAAACTTAAAAAAATAATCATTTATTATTGAATTGGACTTTCAGGAGTCCCCACTGTGATGCACAGGAGGTTAAATAGGTTAGTCTGTGGAGGGGAGGAATGCTCTTATTGTCTGAAATCAGTGCTTATGCTCATGACTCAGTAGGTGAAGAATGTGTCCTCATTCCTTCTCCTGTATTTCTTTTTTCGCTCCTTTCGTGTTCAAGCAGACGGTGCTCACATGAAGAAAAG
>VUQR01005109.1:25737-39213 GCA_015108515.1 Hemichromis elongatus
ACAAAAATGGAGGAGGTGAGACTGATAAAACACTGACGTGAGGAAGCTGTTTTCTTTCTTTCTTTCTTTCTTTCTTTCTTTCTTTCTTTCTTTCTTTCTTTCCTTCCTTCCTTCCTTCCTTCCTTTTTTGCCCCAGTCCAGGGGATGAGGGGGGTAGGAGGACTTAAACATGGTGACCGTGTTAAAAGGAAAGGCAAATAACAAAAATTATAAAAAAGAGAGAGAGAGAGAGTTACAGGCTAGAGTACTTTATGCATGCATGTACTACATGCGCATGTTTGCTTGTGCTTCAGATCTGTGTGTATGACGGACGCTGTTTGCGTCCTATTTCAACCCTTTACAAAGATCAAAATAGGGGAAAAACCACCACAGCTGTTCTGAATAGATTAGCTCTAACAATCAGTGTCACTAATTATGGCTGTTTAACATAGAGCTCTCATTATGTTTAAGAGCTGTAAATGATACTGCAGCTATGGTCAAGGCTAACACACAGCCTTTCACATCTCTAAGTCTAATATGTGTGTAAGGAAATATGAGAAAAATCCTGTCAGAAGCCATAAACTCTATCTTCACAGATAAACAACAGTTTTATATATGAGCCCCTCTTTTAAAAATTGTGTTTTCATTTTATTAGAATAGTCCATTATTAGAGTAAAGCTAAAAAAGAGGGCAAAAGGAACCTGCCGATTGTGCAGTGGCAGTTTAACATGGAAAGAAAAATGTTAAAATACTAAATGTTACATTTTTAAAATCTGCGTTGACACTGCGTAAGATCCTGTAAACTGGCACTAAACTGATGCTGTTCTTCGAATTTACAGGTGTAGACATGTCTGCAAGACATAAGTAAATACATTTATTTATTTTTAAAATTGTCTGTGTGTGTGTGTGTAGGTGCATTCCTGGTACCGTACCTGTTTTTCATGGTGATAGCAGGCATGCCTCTCTTCTACATGGAGCTGGCTCTGGGTCAGTACAACAGAGAGGGGGCAGCAGGAGTCTGGAAGATATGTCCCATATTTAAAGGTAGGAAAATAAAATGTCTGAAGGTAAAATCAAGTGTGACAGACACTTGCTCACATATGCAAACACTTGAGGATATACAGACACGCGCTAAGGAATTCTTGCACGCAAATAATAATGTATCATGGGACGAGTTGTGTTTTTCTGTATGTCCATCTGCCCACATGGCGTCTGTCTGCTAACATTCTCCCTTTAATCTCTACGTGTCTTTCTGTCTGCTTGTCTGCCCACATGCCTGCCTGTCCACATGCCAGTCTCTTTTGTCTACTTGTCTCTGAGCTGAGCAGCGACAGGCATTGTTTATCCTCCCCGGAACATCAGGTTCTGCTGGCACTCACATGGAAAGCAAATGAAAATTGGGCTTTTAGACTTTTATTCTGATTGTCCGCATCCTTTTGTGTCACGCAGTGGCAGGTAACACCGGCTGACGCTTGTTCTGGGTACTTTTCAACACACCGTTAAGCAAAGCGCAGTTCAGGAGAAATGCCATCCAAACATACACTAATGGAGAAACAAACATGAAGTCCGATTCACGTTTCTAAGCAAAGTCATGGGTTGAAAATATAATGATACACTTTACTTGGCTCTGTTTTTTACGCTTTTTAAACAAGCTTTAATTGGTGTGCATTCATCCGTCGCTTTCTCTGAATTCCCTTTGATTTTTTAGAAGTTACCTCTGATAACAGCAGACCATCTGTTGCTCTTGTTGGTCTGAAGGTGGCCTGCAGTGTGTACGTGTTGCTTCATGTTTTTCCTCTATGTGTGTTCCTCGGAGCATGTGCCGTCTGTCAGGGACCACACAGTACGTTGACGTTCTAATCACACGCTTCACTCTCTCTCTGTCTCTCAGCAGGGGGATAACAGTAATTATTCAAATACACATACACATGCCCATATTGACAGTAATTATTCTGATCAAAAAGCTGGTTTCCTCCCAGGATCAATCCATTTGAAGAAAAAAGGACTTGGAAAGGGTTGTTGAAGGGAGATTGAGAGATAGCACGGCGGCATGTGGCGCTAATAAGAGACATGGCTCCCTGGACAAATATCACATCCACATTACAAAGAAATCAATAAGGCACAGTTGCAGTTATGCTTCCTAGCAAAGGTTAACAATTAAACACAGCCTTAGAAGAGTGGACATTGTTTCAGATTTACAGAAAGGGTAGATGGATTGATAATTAAGGCATAAAGAGACAGTGTTTGAAGGTTGTTTCTTTTTTTTTGTGAGACTGCAGGCATGTAGCACTGGCTACTGTATATTCACAGTGACCCAAAGATTGTGCTTTGTGGTGTACACTTTGAAAACTGCAGTGCCAGAGAGTGTGAGCCTTTGGGAAATATGTTACGTCTGGTCACGAGAAAGACAGTAAACTAATCAATTAATATTTCTTGAAATAAAATATATAATAACAGTATGCTAATCTGTCTTAATAGCAAGTCAATTCACTGTCTTTCTTTATCGGCATGAATAGTATAATATTATATTCTTCAATATTGGATCTTTAGTGTCTATGATGTTCATAATTTATGTTTCCCTCAACAGGTGTAGGCTTTACAGTGATCCTCATCTCCCTCTATGTTGGTTTCTACTATAATGTCATCATCTCATGGGCAATGTTCTACCTCTTCTCCTCATTCACTGGCGAGCTACCATGGGTGCATTGCAACAACACGTGGAACAGCCCAAACTGCTCCGACTGGGCTGACAACGGCACAGTCAGTGACATTTACAAAGCCACTCCCGCTCAGGAGTATTTTGAGTAAGTTCGTCTGATCTTCAGCTGTAGCACGCCATTTGTAAGGAGTAAAAAAGGTTGCTTAGATAGTCCTGCTGCCATATTTGGTCGCAGTGCAGTGATGAAATGCCTTTGCAGCCTAAATAGCTGTGATGCATTATCACCGAGAATCAGAAATCCACAGTTTGGCCGCATTTAGCCAATGTTGCCTTCCTTTATGAAGCTGACCAGGTGTCTCTTATTGCAGGAAGTGAAAGGGGTTGTTCTGCTGTGACAGATGCAGTATTTCATCCACGTTAGATAAAATGGCAGTGGGTTATTTATGCAAAACCACCTGCAGACAATTTGACTATATTAGCTGAACATTGGCTGATCTTATTTAGTCTCAGCTGTTAGGCTGCCTCTAAATTCATGGATTAAGCCAAAAACAATATCCACTGATTTTAGTCTTTAAGGTGATACATGCTTGGAACATCCTTTGGAACAAAGGAGGCTTTGGAAGTTGTCACCTTTAGGCAGTTTTCCCATCTTAGCTGCCCTTTTGTGATAATGTAATTTATTATAATGCATTATTTTCTGCAGTTGTAACAGCTGTAGCAACACTTGGTGCAGCATCTGGTCAGACAGCCTGGGGTCTCAAATCTCCCTTTAGGAAAAGCTCAAGTATCATCTTTCAGAAACAGGGATTGATGTAAAGCCAATCTAATGAAGGGTATCTGGAGCCTGGTTTATACCTCAGTTTCTGATATGAATAATAATATTATAATGATATTGACAGAATATTAGTCATTTTAATCTTGATTGCAGTAGTTATAATGATTACATATAGAAACAGTAAACACTGCATATCCTACTCAGTGTACTGTATGTACTTTAGAGGTGTATTAATAACGAGTATTATTTTTTTTTAAGACACTAAGCTCTCTTCAGAAGAAACGGACACCCTTTGCATTCAGTGCAGTAACTATGGTGACTAAAAAACTAGCTACAATTTTAATCCCAGTGCAGACGATGGATTGGCCTCAGCAACGTGTGACATGAAGTTATGCTGACAGATTTTTAGGCCAGTATTCTTGAGTTCCTCGTGTCACTTCAGGCCTCTGCTGAGTGAAGTCTTTCTAAATATTAATGTACAAGACAGTCAGTGTACACTAAATGGTGATTTAGGAGTCACCATGTTTCTTGCTTGAATCTTCTCCTTTCTCAGAAGGGCAGTCCTCCATATTCAGGACAGTCATGGCATTGATGACCTGGGCCGTCCACGTTGGCAGCTGACTTCCTGTTTAGCTGTGGTTATTGTTTTGCTCTATTTCAGTCTCTGGAAGGGAGTCAAGACTTCTGGCAAGGTAACATAAAGGATAACAGACATTAATTACTGTTACATTTGAAAAAATATGTATTTAATTGAGTCAGAGTTTGCAGTGAGTTTAACTGCGTAGCAGTCAAATGCAGCACCATCCTTAAATGCATGATTGTGCTGCATGCATGTATCTTGTGTGTGTGTGTGCGTGTGTATGTGTCTGGGTGTACCTTGTGTGACTCTTTCAGGTTGTGTGGATCACAGCCACTATGCCCTATGTGGTCTTGACTGTGCTGCTGCTCCGCGGAGTCACTCTGCCTGGAGCCATCGATGGTATTAAGGCCTACCTCTCCGTGGACTTCCTAAGACTCTGTGACGCCAAGGTGAGCGCCAAAAGAAGAAAGAGGAGACACAAATGAAGTGAGAGTGACAGTGTTCCACAAGAAGAAGATATAGCATAAGGGGAAATACTGTGGCCTTATATTAACACTTGCATGTAAAAAGACTCCAATATTAAACAAGTAAGAATGCACAACTGAGACTATTTTGTTTAATATATCATGCTAATGTGCTTAACAGGAGTTATCATAGCAGGGAATTGAAACCTGTACATGTTGCTTGACATCCAATTGGAAGCCAGTGTATAGGTCAAAACCAACACATACCGCAGCAACTAACGGTGATAAATCAGCCTAGAAGCTACAAAATTATGAAGCATCATCAAAGATGTTGATGAATGATATTCCTATGAACCCAAAATGTGATATAACTTAATCCAACAAAGTATTTTTTAACTAGAGATTTGTTGGCATAGTTTTAGATTTTATGAGATAAATAACCAAAAAAGAAAACAACAACAATAAACTCAGGAAAAAAAGGGTTGAAAATACAGGCTGTATATAAAAGATGGAAGTGGCCTTCAATTAAAAGAAGTCTGACTCTCTATTTGATCTTATCTTATCTTATTTTAGTTTAGTTAAGTCTAGTTTAGTTTAATTATGGTTCCACTAAGAGTGAATTAGACAACAGACCTGCACACACTAAAATAAATGTTAACAAATAAAATGCTGAGCTCAAGCCCACAGAGCAAGAGAACCTCAAACAATGATAACAGAAAAAAGAAAAATTACATTTTATTTGCTTTGATTCTACTATTGCAACCATCTATGTCCATTGTTAACCCGTTAGTTTATTGTGCCAAAAGTCCAAATGTGGAATTATTCTAGTTCAAATTTGAGAAAAGTACGTGTTTCACTCATTTCAAATATTTTTCTTATCCATGAAACTTCCTGTCACCAAATAAATATCTAATTTAGCTTAACACTAGGTGTTGAGGGTCTCAATAAATACACATGCATGACTAAAGGATTCAGTTATGATAGCGAAAGCAAGAAGGACTGAGACTGAGAGATGCACGGGAGCAATTGGAGAATTAGATTAGATAGATGCATGGAGCAGTAATTTGCAAAATTACCCCCCGTATTCACAAGCGTCTTTCATCTGCTGCTGTTGAATGAGTTTCCTGCAATTATCTCTAATAATGGCTTTTTTCCTCTCCTGTGCCTTTTGTTTGCCGCTTCACACAAGTGCGCTTGTTCTTTCTCTCCCCAGGTCTGGATTGAGGCAGCAACGCAGATCTGTTTCTCGCTGGGAGTGGGGTTTGGTGTGCTAATTGCCTTTTCCAGCTACAACAAATTCAGCAACAACTGTTACAGGTACGGATACACGGGGAGAGGCAGGTGGGAATTCACGGAGGCACACGGAGGTGGGGAAGCTGATTCTGCAAGCACACATGCAACATAAGCAGGTGAATTACAATAACCTTTGAAGCTCCTTGAAACCCTCTGTGTCTTTGACGCCATGCTGCGCAGCAGACTACTTTAGATGTTACACCAATCAAAACTGTTGCACTCTTTGAAAATCATCTGCGTCCCACAGGTGGCTTTTATCTCCCCCTTTTTGCCCTTTAAAAAAATGCTTCTGATAACGAACACCTCGAGGATTCCATAAAAGCACAAACTCACTTCTCACGCACCATTTAACCTTAAGAAGGTTATTACTGTTTTGTTCGTTTTTGCTTTCTGTGTTTTATAATGGAAAGAGCAACTCACTAGTCTGTCACATGATGTAAGATACTGAAAATCTGGCAGAGCAATCTATAAGATCAATCAAAGGTTCCCTAAGCTGTTTCATTTTCCAGACTCATTTTTGATGTCAAGCCTGTACATAAAAATTAAAAATAAAAGCACATCCCTGACTCACAACTGGTCTGGTCAGTTATGTAGATATTGACTCTGTGCTGGCTGATGACATATTGACTAAGTGTTTTACATTCGTATTATGAACTACGGTTTTTCCGCCTTCTTTTATTGATCCAGGGACGCCATCATTACCAGCTCCATCAACTCTTTAACAAGTTTCTTCTCTGGCTTTGTGGTTTTCTCCTTCCTTGGGTACATGTCTCAAAAGCACAACGTGGCTCTAGACAAAGTCGCAAGAGACGGTATGATTGTTTAGTATTGATTATGCGAAGCACTGCAAACAGTTTAATTTTAAGTTTAAAATGTCATAAAACTTTTATTCCCATGTCATACGGGAAGGCGATAGGCTGTTGATTTTGGCTAATCCACCACATGCATTTTTTGTTATTCTTATTTTATATTTGCTACAAGGGGAAATGGTTTGAACACTACATTTTGTTTTGTCCTGCTGTCCACCTTTTCTCTTTTTTTTTTCATGGTTTTTGTGCTCTTTTAGGCGCCGGATTAGTGTTTGTCATTTACCCTGAAGCTATTGCAACACTACCCGGGTCATCAATTTGGGCAGTTATCTTCTTCATCATGCTGTTGACTCTGGGCATTGACAGTGCAGTGAGTAGCCACAAAGACACTCACAGTTACTTCCTGTTGGTCAGCCAATAACATACTTTTTCTGTGCCAAATCACTGTTTTTCACTCCTTTCAAATATATAGTCTAGAAGCAGTAGCCATCCAAGCAATGACGGAATCTTCAGTGACTTAACTGCTCAGGACTGACTTTTTCTTTCTTTCTAACTGCTGTGTTTTTTGTTGTAGATGGGTGGCATGGAATCGGTGATCACAGGGTTAATTGATGAATTCAAATTCCTCCACAAGCACAGAGAGCTGTTCACTCTCTTTATTGTTGTTTCCACTTTTCTCATATCCCTCTTCTGTGTGACAAATGTAAGTCTCTTAGTGGGGGGTCTGCGTTTAATTGCATGCACGTCATGTTAGTGTGCTAGTTATAATTTGTCATTGCGCTGTGATTAAACACTAGTGATTGCATGCGTTCAGACATGTAAATCTGTAAAACTGTCTAAAAACGAGGTAACAATAGAAAACTTACGGGCATTATTTTCTTTCTCTCCCCTGTCCACTTCCTCTCCAGGGAGGGATGTATGTGTTTACTCTGCTTGACCACTTTGCAGCAGGAACATCAATTCTGTTTGGAGTGCTTATTGAAGCCATCGGCATAGCGTGGTTCTACGGTGAGAAAGGTGGACTGAAGAAAAGATGCAGGGGGATGATTTTTTTTTTTCATGGCCAACAAAGCTGATGCTTTATTAGAGGTTTGATGAGAAATCTGCTCGCATAGGTCCTCTGTGCCTCAATGCAATACATTTCTATTAGATGTAAGAATACTGCTGCCAGACGATCTATTCCTACTAATAGTTTTGGCCACTTCACTCTCTGACCAAATCTCTACCCAAAGCACAAGCATATACAGTACCTGTGGTGCTTGCAAGATGGAGCCAAATTTTAATCGTTGCCGGTGTTAACCTCAGCAGTGCTCACTCAGCAGTGATAAATCTCAGGAGAGAAACTTGATTTTTACATAGTTTTTATCAATAACAAATTAAATTATTTTTAAATGACATCAGACAGAGGAAGAAAATAGAGAAACTATTTTTTTCAGGGCAAGAGGCACTGTATAGGCACACTATGGAAAGACACCTTTAGTTTTGGTAGGCGCTCATGAAGACAAATATTAGAACCCAGTGGGCTCTTTAGTGACCTCTTGTGGATCTGTAGATAATTGCAGTAATGATAGCCATCCGTGACCACTGCCCCAGAAGGAACGGGTCAGCCTATGTGTGTTTGATTTTTTTCATGGATTTTCACTTACAGCAATAACAGATTAAAAGGAAAACAAGCAAATAAAAAATAAGAGTAATTTAATGAAAATTCTAGAACCTTATTCGGAAACACCAACAGACAGAAAAAACAATTTAAAGGTCAGAGACAGAGTTTCTTGTCTAATGTCTAATAAGTATGACAATGAAGAGGTGCATAAAGGACTAAATACTAAGCAGGCCCCAGGCAATGAGGTCAGCATATTGCCCCACTTTGGTGGGTCCTGACCTTGGCAAGTCTGATAAATCAAGCCTAAGGCTTTAGGGGGCCTTTTTTCTGGCCCCCCCCCCCCCCCCCAATACTCATAACTGCTGACAGGAATGCTTGACCCTAGCCACTGTGGTCTTTTGATCTGCACTCCACTGCATAAGTACATTTAGCAGTGCTGAATACCTGGCAGTCGTTCCGGATCTATTCCTCTGCATTGAGAGATGCCTTCAGGACAGGAAGGCACAAAGGCAAAATGCAGCCGAGGAATGAGAGAAGCAAAATCATTACAAAAGTGAAAAATTGTGCAGCAGCTCATTATGGTTAGCTTTGCAGAATGACGTTGGTTAATGCAAATTGTTTAATGGTATGCTCTATTTTTTTTTACTGACAACCTCTGGTATTGCAAGTTTTTGTATTAGACTTAACTTTTAATTCAAATGAATATATATATGGAGCATAAACACATTCCCTGCTTTAATGATGCTAATACCAACATTTCTCTTGGAATTGTGCTCCAAGCTAATACACAGCACTGTAACTGTGCTTTTCTTTTTAACCATGTCATGGTAATATTGAGTATTTCTGTGTGTTTTAGGAGTCGACCGTTTCAGTGATGACATTGAGGAGATGATTGGCCACCGACCAGGCAGGTACTGGAGGCTGTGCTGGAAGTTTGTCAGTCCCTGCTTCCTCCTGGTGAGTCATACTAACACCTAAAACTCAGACTGTACTCAGGCTGATTGTTCTTTCATCCTTGAGTGTTTTTTTTAATGATGATAACCAAACAAAGTTTGATTTTTTTTTTGTCATATGTCAAGCACATCAGACTTTTAAACAGAGAATTTCATTTTCCATGGATAATATATAACCTCAATACCAGAAATAAAATGCAAAAGGGAAAAATAAGTATGTTTCATTTTGCAGTAAAAGAAAAAAAAAACTGACCTGCTGAATGAATTAAGTAGCTATTCAACCTGCATGCATTAACCCTTTAATTATTCTCACTACTTAGCTTTTTATTCACATTCTCACTGAATATAAATCAGATTCTTTGCTTCCTATTTTCTCACAGTATCCCATCTGCTTATTTATAGCAGTGCAACAACACGACTATATGTCACAAGTAAAATGTTAACACAGTACCTTTTTCCAAATATGTACACTTAGGAAACTATATATTACTATATACCATATACTATTATTCAGTAGTCGCTCATCTTTCCTTGGGTGCCGGAGGCATGTGATTCACTCATCATGGGAATGAATGACTTAGTGTTCTTTTCTTATTATGTCTTCCATTTAAACATCAGCCACAAGTGTTGTCTTGCAATAATCTTACCTTCTTTTAATCCGTGGTTTTTCAAGTCTTGTGTGTTCATAAATCTCTTTCCCATAGTTCATGGTTGTGGTGAGCTTTGCCACATTTAACCCTCCAAACTATGGCTCCTACATGTTTCCTTCATGGGCTAACATGCTTGGGTGGTGTCTGGCCATGTCCTCAATGACCATGGTGCCTCTATATGCCATCTACAAACTGTGCACACTGCCTGGAAAGTTTTGCGATGTAAGTCTATAAGTTTTGTCTTGTCTTCCAAAATCTTTCTATGCTAAGCTGCATTTGTCATGGAGCTCTTTTATTATCAGTGTTTGACAAGAGTTAATTACTCTTTTCCCTTGAACAGAGATTGGCTTACGCCATCACCCCAGAGACAGAGCATCATCTGGTAGACAACGGGGAGGTCCGGCAGTTCACTGTAAGAGTTAATTCGATCATACTTTATGGTAATTTGTACAGTGCTGTGATTTATTTCTTTGACGTACTGCACTTTCCCCCCCACAGTTGCATCACTGGTTGGTGGTCTGAGGGCTACAGAGAGAGTGGGAGAGTGGGGGAGAGAGAGAGAGAGAGCGAGAGAGAGAGAGAATGACTGCATGGACACTGAGTGGATACATGCATAGTAAATGTCCAAGGAACAAAGAAGAGGAGAGCAGTTTATTTAAAAACAATGATAATGGTGGTGGGAAGTTTCAAAGTGCCAAGAAAAAAAACACAAAAAAAAACACACACACTCTGAAATCGTAGTATTCTTTAATTTTGTGTGAAGCTGTGCATTGGACCTCTCCACCATTTAATTACTGCTAGTAAATGGGATTCAGTTAAACAGTTCATGTGGTGTTCAGCCTGCTCCTGTCCATAAGTCCCTGAATGCAGACCATGCTAGTTTTAGCCATGTAAATTTGTCAACACGACAACTGTGGAAGATGTTGAGGTGCTACACACAACAATATCACGTTTCATTTATGTTGGTTTGTTTCATTTTCAATTAGCTGATAAAGTTCAAACAGCATGTGGCCTTTATTTTCATTGCTTTTATGTTTTTATTGTCGTTATTATTCTGGGCGAAAAATCTTCAAATATTCAGCGGTCAAAAGTAATTGAAATGCTGAGCGCTCAGAGTTTTACTGAATCCCAGTCCATATTATGTTAATGTCGCTATATATCCGTTGGCTGTTTCTGTTAAAAGACTGTTATAAAATTAAGATTCCTGCAGAACATATTTCACCAGGTCTTTCCTTTAAACTTCCAATATTTCATTCAACTAAAATGACATCAGAGTAAAAATGAGCTTTCGTTCTGAGCTCATTTAAGGACCGAAAACTATTCACTTCTCATCAGAACGTTATCCTTTACGTTAAAAATCACAAAATGTGCTGAAGATGAAACTCATTTATTACAGCTGCCCTGGAGTCACATGAGCTCAGCACCAGTACAAAAGTTTAAAAGAATGTCCCGATAGACAAAAAGTACACAGAGCACAGTGAGTTAAAAAAAAATACAAATATCTTGTCATTTAATGAGAATAATTTGCCAAGGGACGTACTTTCTTTTAAACTGTACACAGCTCATCATCACACATAGCATAACAAATAGTGTCCCCCCACCCCTTCTTCGAAAGTTTCAGGTTGTGATTTGGCGACAATGACTGTCACAGTTCCCATAAAGCTTTAATTTTACAGTTTACACACTCTTAATCAGTATTTCAAGACTGTTTGAAAGCTGCTTTTTATTGAACTGCAAATAAATAGTGTGTAATGTAACAAACTGATATATCTGTGTAAGTAAATGTAATGTAGAGAGCCTTGTATTGTACTGTATGATATTAAACAACTCACTGCAAACACACATATATCCATATAAGATTTACATACATCTTCTTCCTCTTGGAAACTTTTTCTGTTTAATCAGAAAACAAGTAATCCTTCCCCAGACAGGTCAGTAATGACTTGTTATCACTCCTCATGGTACATGTAACACTATGTCCCAAATTGTATGCCTGTGCTGCTGTACTGTGCCTTGTGGTGTTTACAACTGTATAATTTTGTTTTGTACTGTCAAATAAAGTATAATTAAATTCAATTTAAATATACTTCATTGTTTTCTCTTGTAAACAACAGCAACAATAAAACTTTATTTTTCTTTCTTTCTGGCACTGCGATGGCTTTATGTTAAGTTAGCATCTATATTAGTATAGATATTTTTTAAGTAACTGCTGATCAATAATGAAATGATGTAATCTGGTATGATCATTAGGCTCACAAATGTCCACTCGAACAGTTTTGTGCACGAAAACCAGAAGGTTTATTGATCCCTCATGATGTTGTGTTTGCTATTCCAAAAGAGACATTTTAGCCATCTACCCTCCAGGCTGCATTTAAGTGATTTATTCTGGCTAAACAGATAACCACTAAACTGAAAGACATAAACACGGCCCGCATGTTGTGAAAAGCACCGATAATTGAGCTCTTTCAAGATTGGTCAGCGTGACCCAGACCCTGTAGTGTTCATTACAGTAACAAGCGCGTTAGACAAATGGTTTCAGAGGCAGTCAAAGGAAACACAATATTCCTTATCCACAAAGAAAAACATTTGGGTATAATTGATGATTGTAAGCACACTCTCTCAAAAGAGTTCAAAAGTTTAACTTTCTGGTTATTAATTGATTGTTATTCATAAATGGTTGTATTTTAGAACCAGCTAAAAAAAAGAGGATCTTTGTCCTGATGCGTAAAATCTTAGAACCGACACGGGGTGCATACTATGCATACTATGGGACACTGGGCATATTGAAGAAGTTCTGTAAATCAGAATATTTTTCTTTAAATATGCCTTCAAGGTTATTTTCTCAGGCACGTAGGGAAGTCCTGTTCGTTAAGCGATTTCACCACTCACCTCAAACTTGCACCAAACAGCTTTGGCTCATGAGGAAACTAAATCGTCCTCCATCCGTCTACATCCATCAACAAACTGTCCCTAAAAGATCAATAGCACTCTCACTGATGTTAATGAACTTCTACACATTATAGGTGGATAAAGTGAAGTAAAATAATAATAATAATAATAAAATCTAAAAATACAAGCAGGTTAAATAAATGTATGACATTACCATCTATCTAGGGGATCAGAAGGTTGTTAATGACAACTAGCAGGCGTGACAGTAAAATTGAGGTAAGAACTGGTCTTAAATTTCACAGCAGTAATTTGCAGATGGGAAACAGGTGTAGTAACTGAACCCAGGTGGCAAATGATTTGGCCACACCTCTACGCAGAGAAGTTATTTAGGTTCTTTAGAGCCCACCCTTAGAGTGAGGCTAGGGCACCATCTGAATGGGCAGGTCCATATTGCCTTAAGGGCAATACAGGATACAATACTGGAGGGGGTGGCACGGTGGTTAGCACTGCTGCCGCACAGCAAGAAGGTCCTGAATTCAATTCCACCATCAGGCCGGGGTCTTTCTGTGTGGAGTTTGCAAGTTCTCCCCGTGTTTGTGTGGGTTCTGTCCTGGTACTCTGGCTTCCTCCCACAGTCCAAAGACATGTAGTTAGTGGGGATAGGTTAATTGAAAAATCCACATAGGTGTGAGTGCGAATGGTTGTTTGACCTTGTATGTGTTAGCCCTGCGATAGACTGGTAACCAGGGTGTACCCTGCCTCTCGCCCTATAACAGCTGGGATAGGCTCCAGCACCCCCCCCCCCCCCCCCCCACCCCAGAA
>VUQR01005109.1:39233-50855 GCA_015108515.1 Hemichromis elongatus
TGTACCCTGCCTCTCGCCCTATAACAGCTGGGATAGGCTCCAGCACCCCCCCCCCCGCAACCCTGAAAAGGATAAGTGGAAGCGAGTGGATGGATGGATCTGGAGGGCAAAAGGAGGTCTGCACAGACCCTCGTGCTAACTATGTCACAAAAAGAAGACACGTACATTCTCAGAGAAGAGGAATACGAGACAGCTGCAAACACAAATGGACAACCAAAGAAAGAAAACTTATCAAGCACCTGTGAGTAGGGATGGATCAACGGCTGAAGTGATCAGTCAGACAATGTCATTTTACTGATTTATTTACACCCCATTGTATGTTCTCTGACTTTATAGACTTTCCCCCCTTGCTATGTACATACCTACCTATTTATATGTGAAAAATGTGATTCTAATTTGTATGAATAGATATTCATGTATCATTTTACAGCCACTGTAAGCCCTGGAAACCTGCTTTTTTTGTGAATCTTTTCAGTTTTATTCAGATCATGGGTCCTATTTTTACTATAATCTACCTATATGTAAATATTCATGCTTTGTTTTATTTTATTTTATTGTTTTCAAATTTTGAATCTACTGCACTATAAAGTGAGTAAAGGAAGAGTTTGGGAAGTAAAAATTAATATTTACTTTTTGTTATTATTTCATCAACTGGGATTCTTGAAATAAAATATTATAATTTAAATTTAAAAATTCTTTCAATTTCTTTAACAGTTTTCTAAATTTGTAGCTACTTTGACAAGTAGCCTAAAACTGCTTGTTGGATATTATCAAAATTGCTTTAATGCTGTGAAATTTTAAACATAAAACTCCCAGCCCATCCATACATCTATCCATGCTCCTGCAGGGTTCTTGTCTGGGTTGTGGTGGGCGGAGCCTATCCCAGCTGCTAAAACTCCCAGTTAACTGGGAGGTTAACCTCAGAAATTGTTCAGATTTTCAAAAATAAAAGCCTTTACTTAGTTTATTAGAATCCTTTGTGGTGCCAGGTTTACAAAAGAAAAGCACACATTTTTCTTGTTTACAGCACTTTACTGTTTTTGTATCAACTGATCCTTTTTTAGCTAGTCTCTTTAAGGTTTTAACAACAAACAAGCACTTTTGCACATTTACATTTTATTCAATATGGAAGTAGATCCTTAATATACCTGAATTTCTATGTTTTCATGATGCTAACCTACCTCCATTTCTCACTAGTGTTATCAGGCAATGAGAGATATTTGCCGTCAAGTTTTTCCAAATGTTGTCAAACAAGGGCAATTGCAAAGCAATTGTGGCTGTGCAAGGATAGGGTTTAAAAGGTGCCATTATCACATCCGATAAACAACAGCAATTATGTATAATTTCATGTCTTGCCACTGATGTTGAGATTGAAAAAAGACATACATATACACAAGGAAAGGTGGAAGAAAATGGAATTTTCTTGTTTTGATGTGCACTGTGCTTATGTTATTTGGGTTTATTCTTCAAATTGTGTCTAATGGCATATACACATCCAATAAGTTTCCAGTTACTTTAACCGAAAACTGCAGACCTTGTGCACTGAAAATCTTGAATAAACATTTCTTTTGAAAAAGAAATAATAACATAACATAGTAACATAATCACTTTTTCCAAATTAGAAGGAAGAGTGGCTGCTCCCTTATTTCCAACGGTTTTTTATATTTTATTTTATTTTATTTATGTAGGCTTGGAACCAGGAGTATACTAGCTTGTGACCCCCTGAGACTGGGTTTACATCTCCTCCTGATCTCAAGCTGGAGATATTTTATGTTTAAAGTATAAATTAATGCATCTAATTTCATAGCATACAGCAAACAAATAAACAAAGCGGTCACTGCCTGTAGGTAATTGTACATTTCAGACAATACTCTGAAATCTAGCAATATGAATTGCATGAATTTAGCAATACTCTGTTAAAAGAGTATTGCTAAATTCATGCACCATACTATTGTACTAATATGACATGAAAGAATCAACAAAAGCGAATAAGTACACGAACTACTTTTCATTCCATAAAAATCTTTCTTTCCGTGTCTTATCTTGCGGGGTGTAGTTAGAGCGGAAGTTATGATCTGTTATTTGGTGTCCACTGCCCTCTAGTGATTGAAAAATGGCACTACATGACACTATATGCAGCTCAACAATACAAATCAATACAGGATTACTTTTACATACAGTTGCCAAAATAAGAGTGCAGAGCTTACTCATTATGAAGAGTTCAACCACAGAACCGAACCCATTTTAATATAATTGACTTCATATCCGGTCTACTATGTGTTTTAAATGTTTCAAAAAATATGAAGCAAAACTTGGTGGTTTTTGTTCCACTTTAAATTTAAATATTCGAATAGGCAATCATAATAATGTGAATGTCAAGTTATTCAATTAACATATCCCGACAAACTGCATGTTTTTGGACTGTGGGAGGAGAACCAACGCAAACACAGGGGAAACATGCAAACTCCACACAGAAAGACCCCGGCCTGATAGTGGAATTGAACTCAGGACCTTCTTGCTGTGCGGCAACAGTGCTAACCACCGTGCTGCCCTATTTATTATATTTGTCAAATTTATTATATTTACTTGTGAACTTTTGCTCTAAATGACCTGACTGACCTCTAACGAGCGGATTGGTGCTGCTAAGCAAGATTATAAAAATAAGGTGGAAAGCTTAAAACTTGACAGAAATCAACCACAGACATTACATTAGTAGTAGTACTAGTAGTAGTAGTTGTTGTTCGTCTTCTTCTTATGATAATAATAATTATTATTAGTATCAATAATAGTATTATGTGGTTCTAATAAAAACATTGCATGCATTAATTAAACTGAATCAGGTGCTTTTAACTTGTGGGAATATCTTTGGCTTTTCACTTTTGAGCAAAAGTACATAAGGTACAGATATCTAGGCGCCGCGTTTGCAGAATAATTACAGTTCACAAAACAAACATGTTTTTCGCCCCGCTTTCAGGATGTCACCAGCAACCCGGGCATCCATTTGGTCTCATGGTGCCTCATTAACGTTCTCAGTTGCCCACCAGGAGCATTTGGTTACAAATTGTTTTTTTTTTTTTTAATTATTATTTTTCTCTGATCACGGACCTCTTTGGGCATATGCTGTTACCTTACCCCACATTTTGATGGGGCGCATTTGAACACTTAGGTCTTAGTCTCACCCGCAAATGATTAACTACTTGATGATTATGGCTGTGCAAGGTCCCTTCTAATCGGCCAGGGGACGACAGCTTGTTCCCATAGATACATCCCAACAGTTGAGCTCCCATGATGCCCAGTCTACATAGAGTAGGAAACTACTCAGACTCGCTGGGCTTTTTTTTTCTTTTACCATCACCTGCGGTTTATAGCGGTACACGCTGTGGCGGTTACTCAACACCTTTTCCTGTGCAGAGGAGAGGGATTCTACAGACAGCTGACATTTGTAACGCAGCACTTTTATGTGCTCCATCATACTTTTAGCCAGCAACCTTGTTAAGTGCAGAAAGCATTCTTTTTTTTCCTTCCCCGGATTTTTCTCTGTCCAGTCGGCTGACCGAAGATTTGCATGCAGCAGTTTGTGTCTCTCCACTACCAATTTTTACACAACTCAGAACATTTGACGAGAATGGAACAGCTCTAATGAGGTTATAATGGCCTGCAACTCTGAACCGTGAGTTTTTGGAACTTGTTTTTCTCTCCGCCCGCTTTTACGCACAAAGATGAGTTCGGAGAAGCCAAACTTTCTCTCCCAGCCGGTGGTGAAGAACGTTTTCATGTTTCGAAACGGCGATCCATACTACGAGGCTCGCCGGATAGTCATAAACCAAAAGAGGGTGTGCAACTTTGAGACCTTGCTAAGAGAGGTAACCGGCGGGATACAAGCCCCGTTTGGAGCCGTGAGAAGCATTTACACACCGAGAGGAGGTCATAAAGTTGACTGCTTGGAGAGCCTGAGGAGCGGGGAGCAGTACGTCGCTGCTGGGAGGGAAAAATTCAAAAAGCTAGAGTAAGCATAAACTGTGGTTTAGGCAAATAAGCCAGCCAACTTTTATAAGGCTTTCACAATGTGTCCTTATACAAACTACTATAAGCACTAGATGCATACAGCTGTCGATGAGCAGAAATAAACCATCTGTCAGTTGCTTGCCATAAGCAATCATTGTTAATCGAAACTTAGGCCAATTTCTTTTGAAATATTCCTATTGTTTCATTATAATTGTAGCTGACATTAGCAGATACATATACGCAAATCGAGCCAATTGTGAGACATGGAACTGAGTCATGGCTTAAAAGTTTTGCACCATTGCTGACTCACGGCAGTGAGATCAGCACTGTAGAGAAGTGTACTCTGCCCTAGCCTAAAAATAAGTGGCCTCATGCAGGAGATAATGAGATTAGTGCAGCCATTTATTCATAGAATGCAATGGAGAAGCACAAGAGGGGAAGTTAATGTATCCCAGATGCAGAAAGATTGCATTGTCTTCATCTTCCTTTATTTTTACAGAGGAAAAGTGCTTGCTGTCTTTTGTCTTCAAATATTTAGTTAAAAATGTTTGTAATATCAGATGTGCTGATGCAGGAACAACATATAACATTTTGTGCAAGAAAAAGCTGCACATTTGGTATTTGACTTTATGCAACAAGTGGCTAAATTGGAGTTGTTTAACTGTCGGTACAACTGCACCATAGTATTGCACTAATTGCTGAACAACGTTATTCTGCGTTTTTGGGCTGCAGAATACCTTACAGAACAGGAAATTTAGCTTTTACTTCACGCTATCTCTTGTTTTTAGTTATCTACAGATTGGCTCCAGGAAGAAGAAAATGATGCAGAACCTTCCAATGCAGGTACGGCAAAAGGGCTTCAAAAGGCCTTCATACTAACAATCAGAAGGGATGGAAGAGATGGTTTATATAATTTACAGTTCAAATAATCCAGGAAGACTCCTCAAATGCTCTCTATCAAGTCCATGGGTTCCATTAGATTTATTTTCAGACACTTTAGTGTGTTGGAGTAGCTACATTTCAACTACAAACTTGTTATGTAAGGTTTTTAACACCCAAAACTGCCTCAAAATGAAAAATACATTTGAGAACACTCGCAGTGTAAAGATTTTATGATGATCTGTGAAGAAAGGTGTTATGTTTAGCATTCCCCCTCTAATTGTTCTCTGTGAGGAATCACTGTGTTGTCGTCTCAGTTTCCATGCATTATTGATTTATGGATCATAATCATCCCTCCTTTTAATACATGTTTAATGCATCTATGAAGTCAGAGCCAAGCAAGAGCAGATTAAAGTCAAGTAGCCCACAGGTTCATGACCTCCTTTTTTTAAAAATTAATATAAAACGTATCCTGGTGAAAGCACCGAGCGGTCTAGTAGAACCCAAAATACCACATTTTGCTGACTTCATTTACATTATGGACAAGATGTCAGAAAACAAAGAGGTGCAGAATTTGACACGCTAATTGCTGTCA
Organism: Hemichromis elongatus; assembly: GCA_015108515.1. Taxonomy (NCBI): domain Eukaryota; kingdom Metazoa; phylum Chordata; class Actinopteri; order Cichliformes; family Cichlidae; genus Hemichromis; species Hemichromis elongatus. The sequence continues at coordinate 44,713 of VUQR01005109.1, forward strand.
GAGAAAATAATGGGGCACTCCAAATTTTGTCAGGGTATTCTGAAAAGTGTGCAGCCCATTTTGAAAATCATTATAATTTATTATTTTAAACTTATGGCCACAACTTTAAAGACACTAGTTGTCATCATCTTCTCCTCTTGACTGTAACATGTTTATCGTTCAAAGAGAACGTGCTCTTGATTGCGACTCATCACCTACTGCAAGAACTTTCATTATAGATGACCTTGTTAATTGTTGTTTACTTCACTGGTATCTGGCGAGTGTACAGTCGAGATATAACTGAGTAGGTGTGATGTGGCAGAGGTTCCACTTAAATGGATGCACTGAAAGAACGAGGAGTTTCCTTTTTTATTGTACTGCCAAGTGGACAAGGATGCTAAAACGAGCTGTGGAGTCTTTCTGCCCACTATAGAATGAAAGATCACATACTGAGAAACCAATCCATAGAGAAAAACTTTGTGCAAGGTCCTTCGAGACTGATGCGTGCCTTGCCTTGCTTGCTTTCTTTCTGATTTGGATTGGTTAGCTAGGTCTCACAAAATAAATAAATAAAAATAACACAAAGCACTTAAATTCTCTAACAAACAGTAGATTTTAGGCATTTTTGATTGTGGTGTTTTATCATGTTCTGTGGTTCCCAAAGCCTCTCTCTGTAGTATGTTGTAACATTTTCTGCCAGTGTGCACTATGTAGTTGGCTTGCTGTAAAAACTGGTGTACCACAGAACATACACTGCTCTTTATTTATCTAAGATTTTTTTTTAATTTTACTCTAACCTTCACACCTCAGTTGCCAGGTTGCACTCACAGACACCAGAAGACTTTTAATATAACTCCTCCCTCGTCCCATTCTCCCCTAGGATGCAAGTGTTAGTCTCACAGTCACAGTAGGTTACAGGTGTTGAGGGACAAAACCTGCAGAGTTCACTCTCTGCAACCTCACATCCCAGGGGAGCTCATTCTTTTGCTGTCATGGACATCAGAGATGATTTTATTGTGGACAAAAGCTGATTTTCTTTCCTTTTAGAAGTTCAAGTTTTTATTATTGCTCATTCTTTTTTTGTACTTTAATGTAATAAAAATGGCTAAAATGATTTAACAAAGCGATTCAATTACTGTCAAACTGTTGTTGCTAGTTTTGACTCTAGAGCTTGCACGCTATTAACCCTGATGACTCTTTTGTATACAGTATTTAGGATAAAGGGTTAGTAAAGTGCCAATTCTGTTTGGACTCCAGTATGAGCATTGGTCTGCAAAGTCCCTAAAGTTTATACAGGTCTATTTTGAGCCTCCAGATCCCAAGTGGACAAGGTGATTCACCAACAAGTTTTTCATTTTTTTTTTTACAGAAATGAAACTGTGTTTACTCATTCAGCTTAATTTATAGTGCATTATTAAAAAACTGCATTGATAGGTTTTGTCTTTAAGATAAATTTAATTAACAGCTGCATATTTGATAAAGACTTATTGACCCTTTTTGACTGTTCCCTTTTCTAGTTTAAACCATTTCCACCAAATAGAATCATTGTGTCAGCTCGATTCCTGAAACCCATCAAGGAGCCATGCACAATATTGTAAGCTTAATTTTAATTTTTCAAGTTTTCAGCTTCTTAATTTTTTTTCTTAAATTGTCCCATTATTTGGATCAAATAAAATTTGGACAAGAAGTAGATGTTAATTTCATTGGTAGCATAAGAATAACTGGAATTGACAACGGAAAGTGAAACAGTTTGTCCAAAGTTCAGACTTTTTTCAACTGTGTGCATTTCCCTTCCATAGTGTGGTGGCAAATGGTGATATATTGAACTCTGCAGTGAGGCTGTTGGTCCACCAGAGGATACTGGGACAGTTTGATAAGATACTAGAAATGATTACAGAGAAGATGGGTTTAAGAGTCCTCGGAGGCGTTAGGAGGTAGGTATACAATTTCAAAAAACAAAAGATTGCATACATCGACTGCATTTGTTTGCACACTTAGCATCAGATTTTCTACAGATGTGCTTCCGCTACAGCAGATTATGCTCTTGATTTCTAATTTCATGGATTCGCATGATTGAAATTTCTCAAACTGTATTTGCTAAAACAATTTTTCTTTTTTCTTTTTTTTTTTTAATAAAAATATACACTACCAGTCAAAAGTTTAGACACACCTTCGAATTCAATGCTTTTTTTCTTTATTTTTAATACTTTCTTCATTGTAGATACAAACTGAAGACATCAAATATATGAGGCAAGATATACTGAATTATGCTGCAAAGAAAAAATGGATAAATAACACAAAATATGTTGTGTTGTGCAGAAGTCAGGTTGGTACACAGCTGACAGCCCTATTTGAAACCTGTTGGAATTAATGTTATAATAAATGACAGTCCATCAGTACTTTAAGAAGTGAATGTCAGTCAGTCTGCAAATTTGCTAAAACGTTGACTGTGTCCCCAAGTGCAGCCACAAAAACCCTCAAGCGCTACTATGAAATTGGCTCACATGAAGACCGCCCCAGGCAGAAAGCCCAAGATTCACCTCTGCTGCAGAGGATAGATTCCTCCGAGTCACCAGACTCAGAAATTTCAAGTTAACAGCACCTTAGATTATGACCAGATAAATGCTACACAGAGTTACAGTAGCAGACGCATCTCTACATCAACTGTTCAGAGGAGACTGAATCAGGACTGAATCAGGCCTTTGTGGTCACATAGCTGCTAATAAAGCACTACTAAGGAAAAGAAACAAATAACGCAAGAAATAGATGTTAGACCAGTGGAAATCTGTACTTTGGTCCAATGAGTCAAAATTTGAGATCTCTGGTTCCACCCGCCGTGTCTTTGTGCAACGCAGAAAAGGTGAACGTGTGGTCTCTACTTGCATGGTTCCCACCGTGAAGCATGACAATGAGGTGAGGGTGTGGAGGTGCTTTTCTGGTGACACTGTTGGGGATTCATTTAAAATTAAAGGTACACTAAACCAGCACAGCTACCACAGCATCCTGCACTGACATGCCACCCCATCCAATTTGCGATTAGTTGGACCATCATTTATTTTTTTAACAGGACGATGACCCCAAACACACCTCCAGGCTGTGTGAGGGCTATTTGAAGGAGAGTGATGGAGTGCCAGATGGCCTGGCCTCCACAGTCACCTGACCTAAGGCAAAAGCACCAATGAGTGCTCAGCATCTCTGGGAACTCCTACAAGACTGTTGGAAAACAATTTCAGGTGACGACCTCGAGAAGCTCATGGAGAGAATGCCAAGAGAGTGCAAAGCAGTAATCAAGGGTGGATATTTTGAAGAATATAAAGTGTAAAACATGTTTTGAGTTATTTAACTTTTTTGTTTACTACATAATTCCATATGTTTTCATTCATAGTTATGATGCCTTCAGTGAGAATCTACAAAACAAATAGTCATGAAAATAAAGAAAAAAACATTAAATGAGAAGCTGTGTCCAAGCTTTTGACTGGTAGTGTATGTGCTCCGACAGCATATGTAAACATACATTCTACTGGCACAACAAAAGTCGGTATGCTTAATTTTTCAACCAGCTCAATAGTAACCAGTAACACAGATATGACTGACTCAGGTAAAGTGCTGCAAACACATGACGTAAACAATAAGGCTTTTGATTCTCTTGGTGTGTCCTAGTCTCTATACCTACGAAGGCCAACAGGTGACTGAGGGGAATCAGCTGGAAAGCGGCCAGCTTTATGTGGCTGTGGGAAGAGAAAAGTTTAAGAAGCTTCCTTACAGTGATCTGCTCTTCACCAAACCCAGAGGGACGAGGCGAATCAGAGGGTAAAGAAAGTAACACTTATGACTGAGTGCTTGATTTAAAAAAAAAAAAAAAATGAAGACTTGACATTTACCAAACTGTCACACATGTAAGATCTGCAAAGTGATGTGATTAGGTTTGAAATTTTGCATTTCATTGAGCCTGCATTATAAAGAAAAACAAGCATTTTTACAATAGAAGTTCACATGAATAACAAGAACATGAATAGCAATGAGTCATGAATGCCGTTAATATCCATCACTATGTGTAGTCTTGAGTCATTCATGAAGAGCTCTGGAACTTTAAAAATAGAATACTATGGCGACCAGGGATGCTTCTCGGAAACCGTACAGTTTGCGTTTAGATCTTTTCCACTGGGGACACTAATTAGCCAGGATTAGTAGGGATACATATCTGCTTTTAATTTTCTTGAAAATCCTTACACGTTTCTTCTGTATGAAGTTGTTCTGTTTGAAATGATCATGATTAAAGATAGATATGATGGACACGTACGTCGTATAACTATGAAGAGCTTCTTAATTATAGACAAACTAAAAGAACAAACATAGATATATAAGATATCAGGAAGTTTGTGAACAGATCTTATTTAATAATGTTTAAACTTTAACCTGTATGACACTGCAGTGCTTCATGTATGAGTTTCATATATGTAGCTCAATATTCACTAATCATTTTTGCAGTATCAAATATGTCAACACTTTTTGTCTTTTTTCTTTTTTTCACAGAATGAAATCTTATTCCCTGCCACCTATCTACAGATTCTCAAAACAGAGTGAAAATGTCAGTACTCCATGTACCATTTCCAATATTTAGTTATTTATATTTTATAGTCCAAGCTACAAAACTTTTCTAGGATTCTTTACCATGCAAAGCACAGAGAGGAGGTGTGTATATTCCTGAATAATTTTGCTAGTTTATTATTATTTAGGGATGGCTATCAAATAATGATGTAAAAACATGGTGGTCTGGAGTTTCCAGTCCTTCATTTTAAGTCTGAATTACATTTAGCATCAAGTGGACTTGCACAATTGTATTTCATCATCAATCTTAAAATATTTAATATTAATAATAATAATTAATTAATAATAATATTAATTCTATAATATATATTTCAAAATCCCACTTTTAGAACTAATGCTGCAAACCCAAGATGCATAGCTTTTTTTTCTCACCATAGTTGACAGTATTGTTATTATTGGTCATGATTTTTAGAAGTTTCTCACTAACTAAATGTGACTACAACTTTCTGCAGGGTAAGTCCGTGGTCCAGAGCAGTAACAGTGGAGATGGAGAGTCTCCTAAGGCCTCGCCTCCAAGCCACAACAAGGAACACCTGTCCTCCATCGTAAGAGAGATTTCTCAGGCCAGACTACTGTCCTTAAAGAAGATGAATAGCGGACAGAGTTTGAATCCCGGCGCATCTGACAATGGTAATGCAAACACCCGAAAAAGATCACTGTGAATAGAAGTGAAATTTTAATATCTACATCTGTATGTTTTCATGGTGGTTTTTAAGCTTAGCAGAGCCATATTTATCCTGAAGACAAAGAAAGCAAACCACCGCTACTGTACTGAGGTTTATATACAAGGGTTACTTTGACTACACTGAATAAAAAATATAGCAGTGAGACGCTGCTTTAATTAGTTCAGTGTCATATCTCCTCTTGCTTATATTATTTTGTGGCTTGCATTTGGAATGATATCAATAAGTAGTGTGTTTATAATATATATTTAATCAGTATAATCAGTAGTATTTACTCGTTTCAACAACTTCATCAAAAAACTCACAATTTAATAAAAATGATCTAGTAAAGTAAATAAAAATCACACAAAAAAACTAATCAAAGTTTGTGTTTGACATATTATTACCCAAGAACTAAAATCGTTAGGTTCATAGGTAATAGGAACCAATAGTCATCAACACTCATGATCCTGTGATTCTGTCATGATCGTCATCACCACTTTCCTTATTCATTTTCTTATCTATAGAGTATAGTAGATGTATGCAGGTGGAAGATATCAGAATAATCTTCTTCTATAAGTATTTGCCATCCCATGTTTCACAAATGGTGCTTATCTACTGCTGAGAGTTTAACATATACAAAAATATGATGTAATGCTTTGTCACTAAAATCTTATGTAACCTGCTGCATTCGTAAATGTCCACACAGTGGCACTGTTGCTCTGCAAAATTTTTGCCATGAAATATTAAAAGTAGGTGTAACATGATGACATTAACCTTTATTTCAACAAATACATTACATCATCTTCTTGTGATACATATATAATAATATCCTCCAGAAAGCTTGGCAACTGCTATTCTTTTTTTTTTTTTTTTTTTTAAATTTATGAGCTG
>VUQR01005110.1:3113-13762 GCA_015108515.1 Hemichromis elongatus
GGGAGGAAAAAAAAAAGAGGGGGGGGGGGGGGAGAAAAAAAGAACATGACACTAATGAAGAGGTAAGATTTAATGTACAAGAGTGCCCAAGGGTGTGAAACTCAACAGTGAGAACCATGATTGATACTGAAAGGAAGGTTTAACTTCTCAAAAGAAAAGAAAATCCTCCCAGACTGGTGACACTGTACAGCAAGTTAGAGCACGGAGAGTGCTGGCCTCAAACTGACTATAGTGAACGCATGTGACTATAAAAAGGCTTCATTCAGCCAAGGGCAGTGGGAGGAAGCAGAGCCTAGCCACTGCCGCAAAGTGGCTACACAGGAAATGATGTAACGTGCAATTCAGGACCTTTCGGCCACAGGTACATTGCCCTCCTTGTTTCGGCACACAAAACCATACTTACGCATACATGTTCACGCACCTATTCACCTACACGCACACAGTCGCCTACACTAACCCAAACACACATGGTCAGAGCGCTCTGAGACACAACATGTGCTCGGAAAGGCGTGCAGTAACGCAGACACCAGGACCGACGTTTAGATTCTGTGGTTCTCTCTGCAGGGAAATGGACCTCGGAAAGAAAAGCAAGCCTGACGGAGGAGCATTGCACCCCCATATGTCTGAGTCTCAGAGAAAACTGTTAGTCAGTAGCACTGCCCTGTAGTAAAGCTGCCAACTGCACCAACAGTGGGCATGTGGTAGTCTACTCAGCTCAGTGCTGAAACAGATTTAGTTACCCCATTAGTTTTGATTATTTCAAAATACTGCCACTTTTGAATAACAAATCCTTTGGGACAGTCTCTGTCTGCAGCGATGCTATTTTAGGCAGAAATATGAAACTTGTGCACATGTGGAGTGCATAAAAAGAACTAATTTTAAAAGGAAAAAAGTAAACAAAACAAAAAACGCGTAACCCCTCAGGGCTGGAAATATGCTGACTTATAAAAACATTCAACCCGAATAAAATAGATGTTTAATATGCCAAAAATATAGATTTCCAGTTTTGGGTACATTTCAGAGTTTCAGCAAGTTTTTGTACATTTATACCCGTGATGGGTAGGTCTGCTTGGTTACGGAGAAAATTATAAATCACAATTATTTAATAAATATATTACTCAAGGTTTAGAAAAAAAATATGTATTTAAACTTGTTTTTCACTTAAAAAAAAAAGATGATTACTAAGCTGACTGCCCCCTTATTCACAAGGGGTCACGACAGAGGATGGATCTGCATGTGTTGATTTAGCACAGACCTTTACCCCAGATGCCCTCCGTGACACAACCCTCCCAGCCATTTGTGCCTCTTCTCTTTTTTTTAAAATTTTTTTATGATCATCATTGCAATTGGTAATTTTAATGTTTGTTTACATGGGTTGTGTGTTTTTGGGAGTGGAGTCGAAGTCTGTTTGTTTAAATGTGCTGGAAAAAAATAAAAGAGACTTGTATCACTGGGAGCCAAAACTGGAATAAAAATTTTAAAAGATTCAATGCATAGAGCCACTGTCTGCTATACTTGAGTTTATGACTAATGTATTTAGATTTTTGTTATCATTATTTTGCTGCATTTTTGTTATATAAAGGTCGGCTCGTTGAGTGATTAATGCCCATGTGAGGGCAGCAATCATTTTAATGCCCTTTTTTTTTTTGCAAGCTGCAGTGTTTTGATAACGCTTTCCGAAATGACACACCCTAAAATTTTTTTATTGGCATTCATAAGGCAACTGTACCGACCAGCTTGGGATTAACATCAAACATGTGAATCAATTCTCTCACAGTGTAACACCAAATGTAACTGCATTTGTCAGTGATTTATTACTGTTAAGAATAAACATGCAAGTGTCTACCGTGTACGATTCCACCAGCACGGTGGTCTCGAGGGCCAACTTCTGCTCCTGTTCGATGTTGTAGCCTACATAGCACAGCTTCTCCTTCATCATGCGCACCGTCTCAAAGTCTGCAGAGTGGTTGAAGGCATAACCCCTCAACAGTAACAACTGCACACGGAGAATGAGAAGGAGAACAGGGCATAGGGAAGTAAAAGCAGAATAAAATGAGAGACGCTTTGGCTTACTTAATGTAATCTCCTAATATATCAAGTCGCACTGGAGGAAGTTGAGCTTCTCTAAATTAAGATCTTGCCACTTAGTTGCAAGCAAAAAAAATCTGATGACATATGCAAGACTTCCAATAAAAAGACGAAACTGCGACATTTTTTATACACTGTAAAACGCATTCAAACTTGCACATTCAGCAGAACATTTTCAATCGCGTCCTTCAACGCATTTTGGAAGTCGGATCTTAGAATGGAGGTCTCACAGAATCTGCTATTTAAAGAACAATCTAAGAATATTTTGCCAAAACAAATGTGTTCAAATCGCCACCTAACGTAGAAACACTCTGATGGCATTATTCAAACTGGATACCTTGATGAGGTAGCGGGTGATGTCCCTGCCTGCGATGTCCAGACGTCTTGTCAGGTGGGGCAGACTGAAGCCCTCATACACAGGACAAATGTGCGTGACACCATCGCCCGAGTCCACCACCACACCAGTGAGAAGGCCTGAAACGCAAACACACACTACAGTTAATAACCTGCAATTCTATCAAGCGAGTTGAGTTTTATCCAGAGTGTGCTTGCAGCTGCTGATTACTGCTCGCTGAGTAAACACACACAAAAAACTCCTGCAATAACAACACACCTACTTATAACTGCTTATAACAGCAGTTATAAGTAGGTAATTGCTTATTTAAAAATAATAATAGAATAGTAGAATAATAGACCTTACGCAGAGCTGTGTTTGCACAACATACCAGCTGATGTCAGAAGTACTGATACTGAAATACCAACTATAAATATTTTGAAACAAATATGATTGTGTTGGACTGTAAGAACAAACATTTTGACCAAGAAGTGTGGTAGCTAAATACTACTACACAAATAGTACAACATGTTTTATAACTGTCCACTTGAAGGGCTGATAATCGCTCTTTCAGGCTAAAAATAATTTCTGGATGAGGCAGTTTAAGGAAGCAGACGAACAAGTGTAAAATGTCTGTGACATGAAAGCTGTGTTATGCAACAGAAAAAAAAGTTAGTGTCCGTTTGGACTAAACATGCATGTGAAGGCGTCTACCTTGAGCATACAGTGTCAGCACAGCCTGAATAGCAATGTAGACTCCTGCAAACTGGTAGGTCTCAAACATCACCTGTGGCAGAGGACAGGAAGTACAACTCTTGAGAAACTTGACACACTACAGCGGGCGATGTGGGTGCAAAATTATTTCTGTAGCGTAATGCAGAAGTAGCACACAATGAAGTCATTTCACAGAGGATTAAACCAAAATGCAACTTCTGCTATGCTTTAAAAATCTATTTCCCCCCTGAAAGATGCAGCCTCTGATGATGGCAATTTTAACATTACCTCGATGATTTTCTCACGGTTCTTGGTGGGGTTCATGGGGGGCTCGGTCAGCAGAATCTTGCAGTTGCGGGAGTCGATGTTGAGCTTCTCTGGGCCAAAGGTGTAGTCCCACAGGTGCTTCATGTCATCCCAGTTCCTCACGATGCCGTTCTCCATTGGATAATTGACCTCCAGCATGGAGCGCAGCTCACTAGCCTCATCCCCCACCATCAGGTCCTGCAGGAAATTTAACAGAGATAAATATTTAAAAACAGGGCAGCAGAGCCCTAAGGAGTGTGGAGCCCACTGTGGAACAATCAGAGTCACTGGGCACAAGGATGAGTACACAGCCGTGGTCTGGAAATTAAACTCAGTCATCTCATTTGCCTACTTGCCACCTGAAAACGTCTGTCATCTGACAACAAAAGCATTCATGTAGCACTTTGACTTAAAACTGAATTACCCACCATGCACAACAAGGCATCATTTTCCATGCATATACACCTGGAAACACTTCCCTTTAGCCAAAGTACACCACTCGTTTAAGCCCCATTCAACTATCTGCATACAAGGCACCGCAGCAAAATGTAAACAACTGTTGGGTTAGAGCTCAGTGTTAGCCACACAGTCAAGCATCTCACGTTCCACTTGGAGACATCAAAAGCCTACTGAAGGCAGCCATTTTATGGGTTCATCCTGTGCTCTTTGGCATTAATGAGTACCAGTCACAGGCATCGCCTCCATGTGGTGTCATTAAAGAAAAAAGAAAGAAAGAAAGAAAGAAGAAGAAAAAAAGGAAAAAAACCAGATGTGTTTCCATCTCCACCACAGCTGTCTGCCATGCATCCTCATCCTTTCTCTGTACTTAGAATGAAGAATTAATTTGTTCTTATTGGACCTTCATCAACTAAAATATGTTGACTGCTTCAAAATAGCTGGAAAAATAGATACATATGATAAAATAGATACATATGATACATACAGATACAGAAAAATCTGTTCTTTGGCACACATTGCTCTGGGTGACATTTTAAGTTGTTTTCAGCTGAAAACTACTTCAGGATTGGTGGGAGGGTAGCTGTCAGGATGCAGCAGGAGATCAGAGACTTTGATAATGGAACGGGTCCAAAATCTCTTTTAGCACTCCATCGATAACAGCTGGCCTATGATTCACTGCGGCCATTTCTGCTAACACTCTCAGCTTGGAGAAAAGAAAAAAAAAAAAACTGCTGTGGGTTGACCTTACTGGCCGGCAATACCCAGCTTAGCATCCAAAAAACGAAAAGGTAGTGAGGATGTACAAAAATGGGATCAGAATGAGTGATGAAAAAAACGAATGAAACACACTGGACAAAACAAAAGAAAAACTCAAACCAGGGGCTTAATTTTCAATTTCAATACATGGCACAGCTCTCTATGGCAAGCAAGAATCGGAAGCACACACCAACCTAAACTTACCATTTTCTGGACATTCTACTTCACCAGGAGAGGAACAAAACATGGAGGAAGAGGAGGCAGATATTTTTTTAAAAAATGAACAAACAAAAGTGGAAAGGACAAGGAGAAAGGTAGAGATAGGCACCATGCCAAAATAATGTGGAGCTGTCAAGACATTTACACATGTTACACGTTTTGATGTGGACCGGTGTTTAAAGTATTATCCAGAGATTAATTGGGTTGCCAACTCTTACAAGAGTCAATCTCAACTGTCTATTACTTTGACACTGTGCTTATATAAGAGACTGACTTTATTCTGGATTGTACAATTTCACATCTCGATTTTTTCTCTCTCCTGTTTTTAACTTATATTCTTGTCCAATGATCCATTTCAAGTTTAGCGGGGGGAAAAAAATGCATAAGGAAGAACAGTCTGTACCTTGATCTCAATGTTTCCCACTTTGGCTGTAGAACGAATGATGGGTCTCCCAACAAGTGCAGGGAAGATGTGCTCTGGGAAGTTGGAGCCTGCATAGCCGCACTTGACAAACTACAATAGCGAGACAAAAAGGGAAGAAAAGCAGAGCACAAAGGAAGTGATTAGGAAACACTGATAAGATAAATTCTAGAACAAAGCTTGAAAACATCACTATCATCCTATTGATAAAAAGACCTCAATTATCATTAAGAATGAGCATGTTTGATGATGTTGCACGTTTCATGTACTGCATGTCTAAATGTGGTCAGTTCCTGTATTTGAAGACTGATAGAAAATCTCAAGTATACAAGATGTTTTTATACCTATTACCTGTGCGTAATTTCCTTTTTAATGAAAAACATCAAGACATTTAACATTAATTAATTACACACTTATACATTACAAAAAAAACCCATTCTGTGTTATTACAAACAAATAAACTATTTTAAGAAGCAATTGTGAAAATCAATTTTGTGAGAGCTACAAAGACTAATTTCCACCAAATGGAGATACAGACAAGTTGCTGTTCTTTGTGCTCAGCCAGAATAGTCGTGTGAGCTCAGCTAACTGAAGACATGGAGAAGATAGCATCAAATGTGCAGTGGTGTACGATTACCTCTAAAATAGCAGCCGCAAATACCGTTACAGGAAGTTGTTTTAGCTCTAATTAACATATTTGCCTGTTTTCTGATTCTACACACCTTTTTTTGCACCAATTGTATTTCCTTTGAACAAACTACTAAAACCTTTTTTTTTTTTACATCAATCCACAGCACAAAATTTAACCAAGTAACAAGGGATGCAGACTGCAAACATGCAATTTGGAAACTGTTATGGTAAAATTCAGTGAAAGACCTTCAAATGCAAGATTAAACTAAACAATTAATAGACCAAACTTTTTTCTGCATTCAGAAAAGAACAAAAAAAAAAAAACAACAGCGTTTACATTGGACTGGAAAAGCACGCAACAACGCTCTTAACAAATCTGCTAGTGACATATACGGCTGTGGTTCAGACTCGTCTCACTTCCTCTTGACTTCTCAGTTCAACTCTGACACAGGGCTGTTTTTTTTCCCCCCTGCTTCACAGAAAGCTCTTGAGAGACTCACAACTCAAAAGAGCCTTATTAGTCAGTAACATGCTGAGCCAACTTCCTCTTTGACTGCTGACGTTTAGACAAGGAAGCCACTACAACCCAAAAGAAACAGTGCTACCTGTGTGTGTGTGCAATAAGCAATTCAGAAGCATAAACAAGGCTCAGCAAAGTTTATATTAAACACTTGATGGCGCACAAGCGGAGTATTTTATTAAGAGCGAATACAGCTACAAGGAAATACAGCAGTATATCATTCATGTTGATAATTACAAATGGCGAAAAAAAGACCACAAAAATGTGTCAGATGTAGTGCAATATGAGCAGCTTTTTGGATGGTGGTTGCTTTCCTTTGTGGTGGGGGCTCTTTCGCAATGTTTCATTTTACACACCCAGAACTTCCGAGTGTTTATAGCCCCCAAATTAAATCACTAAGTACATGTAAACACAAAGCGACGTGCAGACACAAAGATACGTGCAGAAATACACCTGTTTAGGTCTTCCCGGACTCTTTACTGATGGCTGCTTGGGTTAAATTTTTAATGAACGAAGTTGGTGTAAGCTGCGGAATGAGAATACGTAAAGGTGGTTCCTCAATTCACCTGACACGGCCTAGCTAGCGTTACACCTAGCCGACACTGAGTGAAAAAACATCTTGCTCCGGTCCTTGGAAAGCAAACTCTGACTACAGCATGGAAAGAATGAATCTGCAAATTCCGTGTGGTTTACCGAACAAATCGCTGAAATGACTGACGCAGCTGCCAGACAGCAGAAACCAGACAGCCAGCTGTTAAAGGCTAACTAGAAAGGCTAGCTCGGTTAGCTTACTAACCGGTGGTTGCACCTAGAACGTTAACTATTAATCAATGGAGTTATGCAGAAGTGAACCGTACAGCTAGAGATTTTAATTAAATTTTATCCTTGCATTTCCATCCAACCTGCGGGCCGTTTCCGCATCAGGACTGGATGAATGAAAATTAGCACGCTAACTGGCTAGCTACACACCCAGTTAACGCTAGCTAGCTTGGACGGTGACAGACCCACTTCCTGTTTCAGCAAATCGGTCGACATAACGGCTCCTTTTAGAGCAAGACTCGAGCCGATAACATGCCGAGCTCAAAATGTAAGCTTACCCCGGTCCCATTGTCGCAGACCACCACTTTCCTTCCCTGGCTGTCCATTATGTAAAAGCCCAGTTGCTGCTGAACCTCCCTCAACTTTCTTCGGCAAAGCCGGAAGGAAGACACACCAACCCGGCCGAAAGGAGGAAGGGAAGGGTGCTCATCCGGTGTGTTCAAATGACATACAATCTCTTCTTCATATTTGAATTCTTCCCATAAAACGCCTTTGATTTATTTATTTCAAATGTTGTTGTTTTTTTATTTATTTCATAACATCAACCTACATACATTTAAAGAAGAAAGGGAAAAACAAACACAAAAATAATTACTGTGTCATAAACCATCAATATATTGTGCACACATCAAATTGTGGTTAGAAGTTTACCTCCTGCACAACTTACATCTTTAATTGGGTGCTCAGGTATTCATTCAGTCCAGTTTAGATGTGTGTTTTAGATCACTGTGAACCTACCTGGAACAACCACAACTGCTGCTATCTAACTATCTAGCAAGAATTTGGAGGTGGTCCTCCTTCTTCATTATTTCCAGTTTGTGCAATGTACCAGAATCACCGAAAGCAAAATAGCGCCAGCAGTTTACAGTTCTAGGTAGGCTTGAGAACCAGGTGGTTCCTGGGTTGTTCCGGAGAGCCCTAACCAATTTTTTGCCATCAGATAGTGACAATTTGCATCTTCTTCCCGACCTTGGAAAAGTGGTGACACATAAGAATAACTTGTACTTGTTTGAACTGATAATCTTGTAATCTGCAGTTGTTTAAAACTTACTCCAATAGACACTCCCAACTTAAGTAAATCTGCAGTCCTAATTACACTTCACTTAGTTCCTTAGAATTTCTCACTGTTTTGACTGTTGACAAATCCAGTGAGTGCTGTCAAACAAATTGTTTTTATGCTGGCAAAGAGACAGAACCTTTCCAAAACAGCTTGAGCAGACTTGGTGTCTCATTCCACCCTGAAGTACTGTGTACTTCAGCTGATATCTAACACCTCGCTGGAGAAATGTGCCAACCTGCTTTAAGGCCTCCACCATTTTTCTGTTTCCCAAAAAACAAGGAAAATTTGCCTTCATCACTACAGACCTGTTTCTTTGACCTCATTAGTAATAAAGATGTTTGAGGATGTTGTGCCGTCTCATTTCAAGCCCATCATTGAGCCCCTTCTGGAACCTTTGCACTTAAGTTATGCTTCAACAGCATCATCCCAGCTCTACTTCAGGACACGCTCTCCAGATTGAATGCGCCTGCTCCCAACTGCATTTGGATTAGTGACTTCCTGTTTGAAGGAAGGCTGCTTGTGAGATCGAGCAGGCCCGTTTCAGATTTTTAGTCCATCACCATTGGTTCTCCTCAATGCTGTGTACTCTAGCCCTTGCTCTTCCCCCAGTATACCAAAAGCTGCCCTTCCAGTAAACTGCTGCCACTGCTAAAAACAAAGGTGCAACATGACAGATGAAGATGATTGACCACAAAATACCTTCCCTCCAAGACCTGTACACCTTTGGGACACTGTGATGGGCAAGGAAGATTGCTGCAGAGCCCTTCCATCAGGACCAATACAGTACCTCATGGAACCAGAGCAGCGTCTTTCTCAATGCACATGTAAAACCTTAAAATTCAAAGGTGTTCTTTACTTTTTTGTCATAACTGTACATGAACACTTCATTTTATTGTAAAGTGACTACAGGAAGCAGCTGTTTGTTTCTAGGGAATGTGCGCAAGTGGACAACAAGCTGGTCACAGCAGTATTTAAGGACAATCCTTTTACACTCCAAAGTACCTCAGTAACAAAATAACAAATGAACAAACAATGCTAAATATTTTTTAGTCAGAAACATATAGCCTACATCTTAAAACATAAAAACAAAAAATCAGCCAGGCGCAGGAAACAGGAAAAAAAGGTCATTTAAGAAACCTCAAATACGTCCGTGACTTAAATATGGAAACACATGTATGGCATCCTAATATTAAAATAAACCGTAACAGAATACTGTAACTGGCATGAAGCAAAATTTTATAATAGAAGAAGAAAAAAGAAAACGTGAAAAGCAAAGATGATCTCGCTAAAGCTGAAATTAAACAAACAAAAAAACTGTTTGAAATTTAAATTTCTTTAAAAAGGCCACTTTACATAATCACATTCTTTCTGTCTTTTACATGACTTGTCTGTTATAGCCCTACATTAAAATAACCACGTGTGTGGTTTTTAGGTAAAAATAACAACATACATATAAAATTATTCATTTAGACTGACGTGTTTACTGGAACAGACTAAATAAATGTGGGTGAAAGGGACGTTAAACCAGACTAACTCACACCACTGCACAATGAGGAGAGTAACGCTTCTACACACTGTACCGTTGCTGCTGATCTTCTGCAGTACAGTTTGCAGTTTCGTATGCTTTGAGATTTGAATATCCTTACATGCGAGGATATTCTTAGTACTCACAACTTTCACCCCGAAGGCAGAGTGTAGCCAGCAGGTGGAGTATTTTTACTAAAGCAGGAAAATCAACCTCTTGTTTCCCAGTAAGTCTTTATACCTATGAATTATTCAAATCCCACAAGGGGGCTTTTCAGTCACTGTCTATACTATGATTTCATGTAACATCACATGCAGTAGTCTACCTATTCTATACCTCTTCAAATAGCCCATGTTGAATCAGCTACATGCGTGGGAAAGCAGGCCAAGGCCAAGTGAAGATTAAAGGGTTTTCTCATTTCTCTAATGTGTTGCTTCTCATCTCCCCCGTTCTTCTTCCTGTCTCAGTTCCTAAAATGCATCCGCAGTCTTGCTACAAGCAGCTACAATCGAGGATGCACAAGTGTGTCCTTTGTCCTGTTTGTAAACAGTGGAAGAAGAAATCTCCACACAAGCAATCATATCACATGTTTAAAATGATCCTTTGTGTTATCAAGTGTTCTGCCCTCTTCTATTTGTGTGTGTTTAACAAAAATATCTCATATTTTCACAGTGCACTTTGTTGTAAATATAAATAACGTGTTGTCATTTTGGAGAACGGCATGCTTTCGGTAGGAGTACACTTGGGAACGTGAGGACCTTGGCCTGCATGTACGACAGGTTAGGAAGCCCAGCGATC
>VUQR01005110.1:20802-43072 GCA_015108515.1 Hemichromis elongatus
CTGAATATCAATTTGGATTTTGAAAGGTTATCTACATTCGTAAACAAAGGCTGGCCGAGGGAACAGAAGCTCATCTGTAGATACTCCATCTACAACAGGAAGCCACAGAAAATTGACCAAACCTAAGCCTGAGGGGAAGCTGACAGACCAGCTGATGGCTTTCCAGATTGTTTAACCCATAGTTCAGGAAGTTCTCCTCACCGCTGAGCACTGCTGAGGACCGGTATCTCCTCCCCACTCTCAGAGAGATTCTCAGCTTGAAGCAAAGCACTGAGGCCAACCAGCTCTTCCTCATCTTCCACAACTGGAACCACTACCTTTGGGAAACTGGCCCGAAGGACTTCCTGGACACGACAGGGCAGTGAAGTCTGGTCAAATAGGAATATAAGATGGTTAATTATTAAGCTAGACGTTCAGAAATACGTATTTATCTTTTTAAACCATAAAGCTTACTCTTTTTCTAAAAATTGGTAACATTTAATAATAAAAACACACAACCGACAATGGAAGCAGCAGTTTAGGATTTTAAATAAAATTATCTTCTACCTGAGAGCTGTTCCTTCTTGTTCCTTCCACTCTCTCCTGCTTATTCTTTTCCTCATCGTCTACATCAGTCTGCAGGTTGCTGACTGGTGCTCTGAACTGTGTCCAACTTTTTCCATCCTCTGCACTCTGGTCATTGAATTCCGCCCACGACCCCTCTTCATCCTCTTGCGTGGGTGCCGAGCAGAAATCTGCAAAGCTGTCACTCGGTGGGAGATTTCCCAGAATCTGCACGCCTGCATCAGCTCTTTGAAGATCTTCTTGAGGTCTGTGATGCTCAACTCTGCTGTCAGTAAAGTCAGCAAATCTGTCTTCCAAATTCATTCCAGGTTGTGACTGTTTGGAGGTAGCAGAAGTTTCCTGAGTCGGATATTCGCAGTGATGAACGCCCCTGTCTGACTCAGTCTGGTTGAGGTTTGTCACACTGCCGTTTCCAAAATATCTGCAGTTTTCCAGGTCTTCATTCTCTTCATCAAACTGGTCCCAATCAGTTTGATCATCTTGAGAAGCAAGGGATGAAATATTTGGTTCCAAGTCTGCAGAAGCAACCTCAAATGACAAATCATCACTGAAGGATGCCAAGTCCTCTGACATTGGCTCATACATACTGCATGTTTGAAAGATTTCTTCTGCATCTCCATCGTCCTGTACCTCAGAGGTTTGAGGAGAATTAAAGCTATTCCTCCTTTCCCTCTGACTATTCCCAGGCTTATCTAGCTCCTTCTCTTCAGATGGAAAATTCAAATTTCCTGCAGCTTCCTGAGGCTGATGATGGACCTGAGACGGTTGCACAAGTGCTGCATCTCTCTTCTCACCGTCCCTGATGTCAGCGCAGATGTTTTGTTTTGCCTTGTCTGCACAGTGAGATCTGGGCTCAGATTCCATAATAAAATCCTCTCCTGAATCATGTATTTGTTCACTAAAGCTGCTGTTTGTCCCTCTTACTCTCGCATCCTTCTGCTCCGTGTTAGCCATTGGAGAGAAGCCACAACACCAGGGGTGTCCCGTCTGCTTTGTAAACACAGTGAAATCAGCAAACCCCGTTTCCTCCACAGGAGACAGACCACCTGCTACAGACGTATTATGGGCCCCAGAGTTATGTTCACTTTCAGCAAATCCATTTGCGAGGTGCAAAGAAGGTTCAGCATTACAATCCTGCTGTCCTACATCTATCTGAGCCTTATCAGACTCCAGCTTCACTTTGGATGTAGGCTGGGACTGTTCACCTGCACGATTAGAGCTGCAACTGGGTTGATGGGTGGCTGGTTCTAAGGTTGGAGAAGAAGGTCTGAAACTAGACGGTGAATCAGTTGCATCAGCAAAATTAAGAGAGGAGCAGGACATCCCGACGGAAAAGTCCTTGAACTCATCCTCCTCTGATGCCACCTCCCCGTTACCATCATCATCCATCGGAGGCGGGGAGGAGGAGTGCAAGGGTATGATGTCGGGTTCCATGGGTTCTCCTTGCAGGACCTGAAGGACTCATGCACCTGGTAGAAGAAAGCGCAAAAAACCAGACAAGAAGGTTTAAAAAAACAACAGCTTCTAGGAATAATTTCAGTGTTAAAGGTATTTGCTTAATAGTTTGGGAGGTTATTGCATTTCTTCCTCACTCGTCTCGTTACACCTTGGCCCCTGGGACAGTAGTTACCCATACCAACCCAACCAAAACTGTTTGCCTTGATTTTAAGTGCTTAATACAACAATGCCATAGATAACTGAGAACATAGACACATTTCATGTCACTTTTCCTATTCTTGACTCTGTATGATGCCAAAGACAGAGGATATTCCAATTAGAGTTATCTCAGGCACACCTGCTCACATACACAACGTCTCACAAACCTGTTGGTGAGGACCTGCCAACCAGAATAAAAGAGGGGATCTGAAACAGCTTTGATTCAGGAGACAAACACCCGCTCTACTTTTAAGATTATACTTAAAGGTTCCGTTTGGATAAAGCTTAAAGCTTTGCTCGGTTGGCTTTAGTTGGCTCACCTGATATCAAAATGGTCTGCAGGTGGAACAAAAGACTGAATGAAATAAATTTGGCACAGCCCATTGATAATTGATTTCCACATTTGGCACTGCTGGCTTTCTGTAGATTTAAATAATGAGGAACTTGCACATAATGCACACACTGTGCAATTCAAATGAGGAAAATAATAATAAATAATAATAATAAATAAATATTTTCCCCTAGGGATCAATAAAGTATTCTGATTCTGAAATATCACCAGCTTCTTTCATCTATAAAAACCACCTGCATGACTCTCCACCTGGTTCTGATCCTAAGGTGCAAGAGAGGCCAGCGGTGGCCCCGGACAGTAAGCCGATACGGGAAACAATATCCGCAGCTATGTGCTACTTAGATGAACAGGACAAACCCAAAGTCTTAGCCTACAGGGTCACAGATACGCTCTTACCGCAAAAAACAAATGAACTAGAGTCTATTGATTCTGGTTGATTCTGTTATTTAAAAAGTCATCCTGTGAACTCTGTGCTTGTTTCTGTGTTAAGCAAGTTAACCCATGCCTTTTGTGGGCGCAAACAAGCACCGCCGTCCTGCCATTTTCTCCAGCCTCTTCATCCTGGACAGACAGACAGGTGTCATCGTGGCATGACGTGAACAGCTGAATGTGAAGTCATGTAAACGTAAACTGTTCACGAAACTCGCTAACGAGGTAGCAAAGAGAGCTTACTCACCAATAAATAATGGGGTTAAAATAATGTGGTTCCCAAATGGCATTCCGCTGTCCTGTTACCGACACAGAAGCTGATTAGCTAACATGGCCAGCGGCTAGCTCATGTAGCTGCTGCCTGATGCTAGCTGTCCGTCAGAAGCAGCCAGAAACCGACAGGCCGTTTAACTGCAGCTAACGAGTAATCCCAGTTCTTTATTTATCACCTCTCTTTCACTTCTCCTGTCTGTCAACGGTGCAGCCCTTCTCCATCCTCTCGCGGTCTCCGTAGGCATCACCTGGGACGAAAAAATGTTAAGATGTCCCACTCTGCTCACAGTGAAGAGAGCCACTCAAGGTCAGCGTCATAGACGGGGAAAATGATGCCTCGTCAAAATAGACGATCTTTGTTAAAGTGCCTGAGAAAAAATATCGCCTCCTACTGGGCGAAATTTATACCTACACTGCCTTTTTTTTAAAACTTCCACTTTGTTACTGTCACTGTAGCTATTATATGTGATGTAGATATAAGTAGAAGTACTTTTTATTTTATTAGTGTGGATGCTTATGGGCATTCACAGTATTGTTCTTCTTTTCTTTATTATTATTGTTCCGTACGTTTTTCGCCGTCTATCTCCTCCGACACCGTTCAACCACCATTAGATTCCTCTTCTTTTGGACATGTCTGCTTCTACTTTCCTCGTCTTTACCTTTTATATTTTTTAAGTTATTTGACTTTTTTTGACAAAAAGTTTACCATTTATTTCAACGGAAGAGTCATTCAGGGCTGGGATTGGCTGGTCGATACAGCGGCCAGCCAATCCCGGCCCACGTCCTCCAGGATGTGGGCGGGGCTTAGCGCTGGAATTCAGCCCAAAAAGCAGAGAAATTAAAGATGCATGCCATGAAAGAGTTCGGGTTTCAGGAGGTTAAGCCCTAAAATAAACAATTAGATATCTCCTAGAGCACAGAACTGCCATGAAAAGTAACCATCACAATAGAGCTGTGCTATTAAAGAATCTTTATTAAATGTAAAATTAATCAGAAATTGCTTTTTCATTTATGGTTTTCATAAGGATGATAACCAAGTCATGCAAAAACAAATGGATAAACAAAACTATGGTTCATGGATCTGAGTTAGCATCCTCAAGTTTGCAGCTGTGGGAAATGTATTCTTCTTAGAGTCTAAGGAGCTGTAAAGAAAAGGCGTCTGGACTCTTTAGGTTGCTTGAAGATGTTTCCCCTCTCACCCGAGAAGCTTCTTCTTTAGTTCTAGGGTCAAATGGTGGAGAGTCCCATATTTAAGCCTTGTGGGACCATTTGACCCTAGAACTGAAGACGCTTCTCGGATGAGAGGTGAAACATCTTCAAGCAACCTAAAGAGTCGATGCCTTTTCTTTACAGCTCCTTAGACTACGATGACCTAGATGACTGAGAACCTTCACAGACATATTCTTCTTAGAGTTTATCATGTTTTTTCACCTGTAACAGGTGATCTGTCCAGAAGGTGTTGCCCTTACTTCATGTCCTACAGTACAAAGGCTTAGTTAATTTATGGAAATGTGTGCTTTATCACTGTTTATAGTTATTCTTTGTTTCTGTGCAAACATTCGAATCAAACACTGTTTGTCCACTTCTTCCTTGAGTTCCTTCTCGCTTGTATTTTGAGGGGGAGTTTCTGTTTGTTTTGTCTACTGGACTCCGTGTAAGATTAGTTCTTTTTGGATTAAAGGCTTTTGCATTAAAGGGTTAGCTTTTAACTTGCCTCTGCCTCCTACTGTTGGGTCCAGGATATGCTAACACATGTAACTGCAGTAATGTTACAGCTGATCCGTGTATGATCTGAATATTATTACACAGCTGTTCCACTGATCATTTTCTCATCCTTTTTCTTATAGCTTCCCTTTTCCCATAACTAAGGGTTTAGCTGTACAGATCATTCATAAAACATGTCTTATTTTGAAAAAATGCAAACATTCATCAGTAATACAGATTTTTTAATAGGCACCTTTGAAAACACTCAAGGACACCTTACAAATAAATTAAATAACAAATTCAAATTTTGGATAATAACAGCTGGAAAACATAAATAATTCAGGTGGAGCAGATCAGCAAATCTGATTTTCACGTCTAAAGTTTATTTTTCCCTTCAAGCAACTATGCACAGGATGACTTCTTTAGATGACTCATTATTTAAAATTCTTCTGTGCGTACAGTTATGCAAATCAGACATGGAAAGGCCGCTCTTTGTGACAGGTGGGTACTGACCCAACTCAGGCTAGAGGTTCCCAAGGAGAGAGGCACCGAGGCACCGAGGTGTGGGATGCAGGAAGCGGTGCCTGAGTTTTTCTGATGCAGCTTGTATTTTATGCAAAATGTGTTAAAGCCCGTGGGAATGTTCACTTTCAGTACAGTTCAGTTATACAGTACGAAGCGTCAGACATCCAAGGCACATGCAATGAAATAACTTGCTTGAGCTTTTATTTTCGTCCCTGTGCATGATCCACCTGCTTCTCTGTAACCTGTGGGTGGATCTCTCCGGCTCCTCTGGGTAATGATGTTTTTCCACTTCATGTACACACAGCTGGAGAGAAAGAAGGAGATGCGAGTAAGGTCTTTATGTTTCTGCTTGGACTGCTGTCCCTGCAACCCAAACCCAAATAAGCAGCAAAAAAATGGATAGATGGATGAGTAGATGTCATTTTGACATAATTATGTGATTTAAATAAAAGACCGTTACAAACAAAGGGGAAAAAAAAGATTATAAAATTACATTTTATTTAATGTGGTATAATTATCTTCAATGCACTTATTTACAGACAAAGTTTACTTGGACAAAGAAAAACATCAGATTCTCACTATTGACACTGGAGGAATTTGATAATACAGGACTTCAAAACTGCATCAATTTTCTTTCAGTAAGTTCTGTGTGATTTGGCAAATTTAAAAAAAATGCACCATTATCTACTTTAAGGAACACACGCAGGATATTTTGGAGTGACCTGACTTGAAAACCCTGCAGGTGGATCTTGAAAAATGCTGCATCTGCTGCAAAGCAGCCTAAAAATAATCAGCAGCATCCAAAAGTGCTTCATGGAAAACTGGGTGAATATTCTTAAATCATTAATGGAAAGAATGCCGAAGTTGTGCATCAGTGAAGATGATGTCACAAGGTCCACGAGCGAGCTAGAAACACTCTTGTATCGTCCTCTAACTTAGGTCAGTTGTCATCACAGTGCAACTTCGCCCTCAGCTCTGAGCAAAACTGCTAAAAAAAATGCGCAAGGTGCAGAAAAGGAGGGAGGGAATGGATGCATGAGGCAGAAAACAGGATTCAGAAAAATCATGAGCACTGCAGGTTTCAGGAATACATTCTGAATGTACTTATAACACAAAGGGTTCTTTCTAGCTGGAGATTACTTTCCCCTCCAGAATGCCCTGTAACAGACTGGGGACTAAGTGACTTAAAAACTACTAAACCTCTGCTGGTCACTGTAGATAGTAGCAAAGGAAAGAACGCAAACTGTGGAGCTGTTTTATCATAACTGAAAAAAACATGCAGTAGATAGGAAGAAATATTCTCCATTAGCATTAATTAAAAAACTGAGCACAATGAGATCAGGCGTCAGAAGAAGCAAGCACCCTTCGCTCCCTTGCACCAAGCTGGAAACATGATCTCTCTTCTCAATTGATCTGTGCACAGTGGACCACAAATGAGCTGTTTAGCGTCTTATCTCTACAATATCTCAGGCAATATATTGAATTACTGCTGTGAGGCTGCTGAAACATTTGCATCAAGTGAGTTTCTCTCTTGTATGGATTCTCTGGTGAACACACAGGGGACACTACGAGGTCAACGTCCTTTTTAAATCCATCGCAGCAAACACAGCAGAAGTTTATCTCAGTTAGAGATTGTAAACTATTAGATGCGCTTCATGGATGTTGCACATGCTGCCAAGTACTCTTCAGAGACAGCAGCGACCTGACTGGAGGCTCTGCGGCATGCCTTCATCTTCTTATTCCTTATTTACATGTGCAGAAGCAGAGCAGTCTGATGAAGGGGCCTGACAGATGGTAAGTCCTTCTGTTTCAGTATAAAGATTTTGTGCTGGAGGGAAAGGACCCAGCATTAATGCGAGCTCCTCTTCTCCCTCTTTCATGTGCAGAAATAACATCTCTCCTCTGCGGAGCCTCTGAATTGGGACTCTTCTCCTACTGTGAGATGAAAGATGAAAAAGGAAGAATTGTTTCTTCTGGGAATTCAGGTACTTCTGTTAAACATGAAAGAACCTCTGATTTATTTTTAAAATTTTATTTATTTGGGATCAAAGATAGAAATATACCAAACTTTCTGTTGATTTTCTGTTTTTGTTCTTGGATTTCTGACTCATTGGGAGAATTGCATTGTGAACATGACTATCCTAGAGTAAATTTGAAATGTATAGAGGGAAAAATATGAAGTTAAGCTTCAGTGAATGCATCTAGGCAGATGTAGATGTGACCAAGATGACCTCGTATTCATTTCACACACATATGAGCTGTAGCTGTAACAGCTTCAACTCTTTTGTGAAGGCTTTCCACAAAGTTTATGAGTGTATTGGAATTTGTGAGGTCAGACGCTGATGTTGGATGAGAAGGTCTGGTTCGCAGTCTCCACTCTAATTCGTTCCAAAGGCGCTCTGTCAGATTGAGGTCAGGACTCTGTGCAGGTCAGTCAAAATTTTCCACACCAAACTTGCTCATCCATGACTGGTGCGCAGTCATGTTGGAACAGGAAGGGGTCTTCAACCAACTGTTTTCCACAAAGTTCGGATCATGATGGTGAAGCATTAAGAGGTCCTTTGACTGGATCTGAAGGGCTGAGCCCAACGCCTGAAAAACCGCCCCACACCATAATCACTTGGTGCAATGCAGTCAGACAAGTACCGTTCTCCTTAAAACCACCAAACTCAGATTCAAGGAGAATGTTTTAGAGGAGGAGGAGCAGGGAGGAAGAACTCCCTTTTAACAGGAAGAGATCTCAAGCAAAACCAGAGGAAGACATCTATCTGCCATAACAGGTTGTGGATTGAGGGGAAAGAGAAGCGAGTATAAAGACAGGTCTAAAAGAACAGGAGACGAATATATATCATCAATAGATATGCATCTACAACCTTCAAATATTTAATATTGACCACAAAAAAGCTCAACTTAAGAATTTTATTGTTTTGCAAAGGAGCAGTTTTTACAAAAGCATAGAGGGGGGAAGAACATTTGGAGCATGTATTGTGTTCATCTAAACACTGGCCGTGTGCACATTCTCACAAAGTTTACAGTCAACTCTATTTATTTCGGGAATGTGACATCATGTGGTAAATACAAGCACTCCTGTTTTCAGCAGATCAAACAGCCAACATGACACTTCGTGAGATGAAAGTCTATCTGGGAGATCAGTTACTACAGCCGGCACGCGAGTGATCCTCAGACTCAGTACATCCTTGAAAAAAAATGACAGGAAACGGTTTTGCAGTTAAAAGAAAAGCATCGGGAAACGGGGAAGGTTGCAGTTTAAGACAATACTCTTTTTCAAACATTTTGTAATATTTGTACACATCGGAGCCCAGAGCCAAAGAAAACACTTTCATTATTATAAAAGACTCAGCTTTTCAACGCACCTTCATGTAAACAGCAAAACGTTAGCTATACAGTCAGGATATCTTTACCACACACGAAGCTGCTGGTTATGGTGTAATAAATACAAATGATAATATGATCAACCGTACAAACACATCAGCAACACATCAGCCTACTTCTACTCAATGAACACGATGAAGCCGTTTTAGCACCTTTTAGAAAACCTCTCTTTAACCTGTTGAAACTCACAGGCAAATGATTTTAATTTGATACTCGAGTCCACACTTGAACTTGTATATATATATTAAGCCATCAAAAATTACATACCAAAAGAACAGACAGACAGTGGATAGATGGTAAAAAGAAATAAAACAGCATGCTTGACTGAAACAGAAACTGGCAATACATAGTTGGTACTTTAATCTGTCTTCTTTACAAATTGCCAGGTACTAGCTTACATGCACAACAAATGCTTTCAAAAACCCTGAGGCCACCTACATCCAAAGTCCGAAAGTAGGGTAATAAACAGACAGACGGGGGTAGAAAAAAACCCAAAAACCTCCTTATCTTACGTCAGACTTGCTGGATTTTAAGGGTAGGAAGGGTGTAAAGATTTACTTCACAACTGAATGGGCATAAAAGGGCAGATCCTAAATAACTGGGGTGACTGTGGACAGTCATTCCACCTGGGTATTATCATCAGATTACAATCAGCCAGAAAATGACATTCATTTTTAAAGGGTTGCAGAGCAAATAAAATAAGAGTTACAAAGAGCAATAAATTATGATTTCCCAAGATCATTTTTCAAAAGATATGGGATCATTAGGAGATCGGAAACATGGGCCTGCATATTTAACACTAACGTGCTTTGACTGTTTTATTATCGCTGTGAGTTTTGCAATGTCTTTTTTAAAAAAAAGTGCAAGAGAACAAAATAGGTAAATACCCCCATAAGCTTATCCTGTACCTGCACCACATCTAAAAGCCTAGCGGGAAACAAACTGCGCTCAGCTGGAAAAAAAAAAACCACAGCAGTTCCAGAAACAATTTACTAATGGCAGAGTTCAAGCGGACACTATGCTGAGCCAAACAGACTCCCAGCTCAGCTCCGCACACATGAGCACAGGAAGTCTTGGATTGTTCATCTCCCTCCCCCATACCTCCCGCTGCTGTCAACACGGTCCACTGAAGACCCAAAACATGAACCTGCATCACCCTTCGACACGCATCTTGTTTTCACATCACCCAAACATACTTGCATGGACTATATCAACATTATTAGTGTAACCTGCTGTTAAAAATGGTCGCCAGAATACAAATAGCATCCAACAACACACCCGATCAGCATAATTACATGTTATTTGTACACATTTGCCCTTGTAATACTGAAGTAGGAATGATTCACACACACATATCCGTCTTAATGCAATTTTCGGTATCACGCTGTACTCTTTTGTGTCCAGAATAAATGTGGGGAAAACGAGCAACTCAGGAAGACGCTGTCTGACCAATCAGGCAAAAAGAAGCTTAGACTCAGCTCTAGGAGCAGCGATGTTATTGCTATGTCAAAGGAACTAACAAATACTCATGCATGTATAGTGAGCAGCCTGCGTGCATTTTGACAAAGCTGCCCACAAGTAATGAAGAGGTTCCCTCAGCGTTTGCCCAGAAAGGAAGCCTCATTCATGGCTTACTCCAATTTTACAGCAGCAAAAATTGATCCGAAAACCATCACTGGCTTATGATCAACACTGAATATGTGAGGGGGGGAAAAATGTCAGAATTTCTGCGCAGTTTTATGAAGACAGCTGCTGCTCACTTCTCCGGTGTTAAACTGCTAAAAAAGCAAAGTCCTCAAAAGGGGATCGAACAGCAAACGACACAAAACCTGGTTTAGGCTTTACCGTCATAAACAGAACCAGCAGTGCCGCTGTTTGGGGAACAGCTTCTGTTCAAAGTTCCATTATTGTGACGCATGACACTTCCGTACCTAAATGAACTTCAAAATGTATTATTTGTATCATGACTTTGGTTTCTGTTACACCCCCTAACGTGTTATAAATCACATTTATGAGCACTTTCAGGAAACATTTAAGAGTTGTGAAAAACCCCGTTGGCTAACCCTTCATGTGAAATGACACATGCCTTGTTTTTTTAAGTGTCTGGGAAACAGCTGCAGGGCAACTGCACCAGTGTTTCTATTATTCATGAACAGCTTGTCAGCGTTTATAATCAGCTTTAATGCATCTTTATAAACTCAGGAAACTTTATTAATGATTTATTAACATTTCTAAACGTGGGCCTCGTAATAGATGTTTACCAGCATTAATAAATACAATTTTAATTAAACACAAGAGGGATTTTTCACAACTTGGCAAATATGTTCAGTCTTAAAACTGACCCGTGAACATGATTAAATTATTTTTCGTGTGAAACCGTTTAAAGAGGCCAAAACTCCAGCGACAAAGAGCGACTTTGTCGCCCTAAGCCATTTGTTTAGCACAAATCTTTTTGCAAGTTTTGTCCTCTTCAGACTTTTCCTTGTCCTACATGCATATTAGAAGTAGGTGAAGTTGTGCCAAAAAACACAAATGCATAAACAGAAAAAAAAAAACAGTACCTTTTAATGTCTGCAGTGAGTTTTTACATCTTTCTAGAGTATGAGAAAAACCTCATAACGCATAGTCAATGTTGATACTGGAAGAGTGTAAACAGAGCACCTTAAGATTTAATACATATAATACTTGTGGGTTTTACCTTGAACATATCCTCTCTATTTGTGTATATTTATTACAACCTTATTCTCTGCCCCAGTGAAGGAAACTGAACTCAGCAGAGTAGAGTGGCGATAAAGACAACAGTGCATAAGAGACCAGCCATTTGTGTTAGTCAGATTTCTAAAACAGCCTGCAGCACTAGGAGAGGATGAAACTGCATCAGTATGGGCAAGATGCCGATGAAGAATGATTCAGGAAAACAGTTTTCTTTTTAAAAAAGAAAAAAAAAAACATGTTAAACACAAGACCTAGAATGGACTAAAACAGCATAAGCCATACCACCAAAAAACTGTGACATTGAGAAATCAATCTGTGCATCACTATATCCTCTATGCTACTATTAAAAACAAACATCAACCCTATACATTCAAAGTACCCCCAGGATCTGACCCCTGACTCCAAAATGTGTGATCGAGCCTGCGCTCAGATGAACCTGTGACCACTCCGACAGCACAGTTTCTTCTTCATATATGGAGTAAAACTTCTTTGTTAATTTAGTGTTCAACTCTGATGAGGTTTGCAAAAGAAAAAAGGAACAGGAGTCAATTTTTAAAATTATTTTCTCTGCAGCTCTACTGCCTCCACGGCATAGTCTACCTACAGGAGAATGGCTGCAGCTAAAAAAAAAAGTGCAAACTATCCAGACACACCGTGTTAAGCATAGGATGCTACATCTTGTCATGATATAATCCTCATTTTTTGGGTATTTAGGTCAATGAGGCTGCAACATGTTACCATGACAACTGGAATAAACCCAAGGGATGCAGGGGTGTGCCAGCAGAGTCGGATATACATCAGCATAGAGAAAAGAGGGCGCTATGTTGCGTTGTGTATTGCTCAGATGAGTGTTTGAAATAATTACACATCCAGCTGTGCTGAGCTCAGATTAACTGAAGCAATATCTGTCCAGGTATATTTGAATTTAACCAGCTGCATCTCGCATAACATTATGTATCGGCCTAATTTGGGAACACTGCTTTGGCCTGTCTGAGTTTTACTGCACATTTGTTCACGTTGCTTGGTCAGCAAAAGATTTTCGAAGACGCTTGCATGTTTAAACAAAGTGAGTGGAATTGAGTTTAAGTTTTTGATTTTGTTCTCTGCCCGTGAGCAACACTTATCTTTCAACTTTAGCTGCTTGGTGTCATATTTTTATCCTAACTGCTTTCTTCAAACCTCCACACCTGCCTCTTTCTCAAATTCCCTAAAGGATTCGAAATAAAAGTGGAATGTCCTATAAATAAGCTACAAGCTCCCTGATCTGAAAACTGGGGCTAAAAGGGAAAAATACCTGAAAAGAAATGGATCAAACACATTCACCCACAAAGCACCATCACATCAGATCCTGGTTCAACAGAAACAAGAAGAAGAAGAAGAAGAAACAGCGAAGCAGAACAACTTTGATCCAGTTACTATGCTGATGCAGCGCTGTACGATGGGCTATGGATGATGATGTAACAGGCGCACGTGTGTGTGTGTGGTCATCTGTGATCAAGTCCTTGCTTCACACGCGACTTGCGGAGCGGGAATTGGTCGGAGGGCAAGTTAACCGAGCTTGGTGATCTGTAGGTCCCCTTGTATTCGTACTGTGTCGATAGAGGGCAAAGATTTTACTTTGTGATAAAAGTCAAAGAGCTGGTGTCCATCCACGAATATCCGGAACCTCTGGTGCTCGCAGTGGATTTCAATCTGGAGAGGGAAGAAAGAGATGGAGGAAAAGACAGTTAGGGCAAAAGGTGGAAGGAAAATACTGCACTCTAACCGCTTTGGACTTCATGACACAAGTAGAGACTGAACACACTCATTCGGTTTCAGTCACAATAAGCACAAGAAATTGGGCTGTGTCAGAATTACACACAATCAGCTCATGAGCTGAAGACATATCATTTTATACAACCATTTCTTTCTCTACCCGTTAATATCAAAATATTGATCAGTGCAGTTTTAATTAGAGGACACAATTACAAAATGGAATTTTATGTGCACGATAAAAACATTTGTTTGTAAGGAGAAAGACGCTACACTGAGGATGAATATCAGCTGTTTTAGTGGATGTTAAAACATTTAAAAGGTCCTAAAATGTTATTGAATAAGGCTAGACCTGAGCCTCGCTCCCATTTTCTTCTCTTGTTTGTATGTGTACACACTGAATCCTAACAAACCGACAACAAAAATGTAACAGCATAAACACCTCCGCTTGGTTTACAAAAAAAAGAAGAAAAAAAAAAAAAGTCAAACAAGTTAAAGCCGACCGTTTTAGATGAAGCGGCAGAAACAAGCCATCTTGCTCTGAGACCGCAGCACATCATGTGTCTCTCCACATGCCCCTGGATTCAGGAGGGAGTTTGTTTTAAACATTCTGCGTGGCAGACTTAATCTCCAGCCGGCAGCTTTCAACAGAGTCATGACTGTGCCGACCTGCTCAGTCACGCTGCAACCACAAACAATGACACTTTATCAGAGAGCTGACATTCAACAACCAGATGCAGGGTTCACCTCTAAAAATAACTTCAGTTGTTGTGTCTGCATATGCACATTATGAATTCTTAAAAAACAGAAAGAGATTCTCTTTGTAAAAATTCTCATGCATCCATTTAGCAGATGTTGAATGCTGGACAGCTGAGTTTTAAAGATATTATAGACAGGAAAACACACAGGAAAAAAACCCTTCCCCCCTGCAATGAGGGGATCCAGTGGCTCTTTTATGATGTTGGAGTAGTTTTGCTCACATTGGTTGTGTCTCCTTAGAAATAAGGATCACTGTGGTCTCTTCCAAGACTATAATGTCCCCCATCAATAGGGTAGCAAGGTGTTACTGAATTGTTTAAGTTTGAAAAACAGATTAATTATGTGCACTAGTTTCGACAGTGAACCAAACTTAGCTGCAGTGCACACCAGTAAGAGACTTTGGACCTCCTTCTCAAGCAGATCGCATCATAATCACTCTGTAAAATAAATAGAAATAGCTCCAGGAATCAGTGCCAAATTAAACTGTTACTAAATTCGCACACATGCACTACAGGCCTGAAAATTTCGAGACATTACGCAATAGAGATGGTTACAAGTACAGTACTTTCTGACCCAGTTGCTTTGGGCATTAGTCATCTTTTATCCTCCAGCTCCTCGAGTATAACCTCTATATGGATTTCACAGAGCTGCCAACACTGCAGCAAATGTTACGGTGCATTTCATGGTGCCGTGTGGGTGTCACGACCTTGGCACTTTAAACAGACCTGCGACTACACGCGAGAAAGAACAACTTCATTGAGTCCTGAAAACATCTCGTGAAACTTCATGCTTTGTTCTTTGCTTCATTGCCATTATTGTATATTTTTAGCCGTACACCATGTGTGATATTCATGTGCGCATTCAGACTTATTGGAGCAGAATATGACATTAAAGAGCTAACAAGTCCTCGGGTGTTATGAGATTACTCATCATGCATATGCCCTGCTGCTCAATCCCCTCCACCCTCCCGCTCCAGCTCATTCAGCACATCACAACAGCTGATGTGGGCCCCAATGCAGTAAACAGGACACTATATGGGCTACAGGCTGTATTTACATTACAATATGATGAAGCATGGAAAACATTTCCTGTTTGTGTTCTATTATCATGCTGCCAAGATATTTTCAGATTTAGTATTAATGTGAGATTATCTCTACTACAGTAGACTGCTGGGGATTTCCCAGAATTATTTGATGTGAGAAAAGAGATTTTTTTTTTACCCTAAAAGGCTGATCGGGGATGAAGGGAAAGTAGGCGGTGGACGCCTCCTCCTCTGTCCATTTCCCAGAAACCCGAGCGCTGCGAAGGAACTGACGGTCAGTGAAACGAGCCGTGAGTTTCAAGGCCACATCATATGGAGGCTCCCCTTTCTCTGAATCACGTCCACAGGTCAGGCTGACGTCAAAGCTGAGGGTATGAAAGAAACGGGGCATCGGGTGGTTAGGCAGGATGCAGCGGTAAAGCAG
This sequence comes from Hemichromis elongatus, assembly GCA_015108515.1. Classification (NCBI taxonomy): domain Eukaryota; kingdom Metazoa; phylum Chordata; class Actinopteri; order Cichliformes; family Cichlidae; genus Hemichromis; species Hemichromis elongatus. Next base: position 36,391 of record VUQR01005110.1, read on the forward strand.
ACATCAGATAATCTGGGATAAGTCAGATGCATAATTCTGCTGTGTAAGAACAATTGTCACCGATTCTGAGTTAATTATGAGTAATCCCTGCTGCTAGCTCCGTTTATCCACCCTCCCCTGCTGCTGCACAGTTATGCATCTTGGTCTAAGTTTATGGTCACTGTTAAGGCACCAAGTTTCTGAGTAATGAGAGGCAACAAAGAAAGACAGTGTGTGCTTTAGGCCTTGGAGCTGTTCTGTCTGTTGGGACATTCACATGAACTTTGGCAAGAAAACCCTGCCAGCAGCAGCCACTAAACAAGATGAGGTCATCGAGAGGTTTCTTCCAAGTTTGACATAAGTTTCCATGTAGGGTAAAGACACACCCAAACAAATGGCTTCACTGGATCTCTTTCTTTAAAAAAAAAAAAAAATTCCCCCTTTTCTCCCTGCTGGTGAGGGAACGCCCTGTCTCTGCATACTTAAGGAGCCACTATTCTTTCTGGCTGCCTACGCATTACTCAGTGTGTCCTGGAGTGGCTGTGCAAGTCTGACTAGCCTAAGAACAAAAAAAGAACCCTATCTCTAACATCCTTTAGCAAAGAATGTGTACTGTGCAGACGTAAATCAGACTGTTAAATATGCAGCGATAAAAACACGGCTCAGATAAAGAGTGTGTGCATGCATGCCTTTGTGGGGTGTTATGTTACCTGTCTGGCTCCAGGTCCACGATGCCCATCACTATTATCTTCTTCCCCGGCCGCATGCCGCCCCGGATGCGCCCGCTGAACGGCACCGTCTACGCATTGCACACATTGAATTTATTACGCACATCCAGGAGCGAGCATCAAACAAGGACACTCAGGAAATCGTTCAAATATTTCATACCAGGAGGCGTGATAAATCCTCCTTGTCAGGTGAGATGAGGCCGGGGTTCCCCAGCGAGTCATTTAGGTGGTCTTCTTCCACATTCTTCAACACCAGAGACAAAAGACACGGGATGCAAAGTATAATTTATCGCTCTGTCAGGTAGGATATAAAACTTGCATGGCTGAAATTAAAGGCACAACAGGAGGCTGCAGGCCTGTCATTCAATATGTACACAGAGTGTGGCCTCGTACGCGCCGTGCAACAACAATGACGAGGTGGCAGCAGACCTGTCATGTTGTTATCAGCGTTCCTGCCGGGAGCCATGAGTTTTTATAAATGAGCTCCACATTTGGCACAGTCTTGCACTACGATAGAAATGCGCACCGGGCGGCCTAGAAGAGCACATACAGCCGGTAGATTTCACCACAACGTATTGGATTTCCCCATTTCCTCCCCGGCCACAGATGAAAGAGGAGTCGCCCTGCGCTCTGAATGCGCTGCGCACGGCGCCCCGCATTTTCAATAAGCGCCGGATAATCGACCTAACGGTGCGCTTAAATCACAACCATCAGGCACCCCATGCACAGAAAGTAAATACCAACACACGTAACCCCGCTCGGTTCCCCGAAAACCTTCAAAATACTCACTACTCCGTCCTTCTCCGCTGCCTGCACCGCCATCTTGAGCAGAATAGCATAGGATGCTGATTATCGGAGCAGAGGCAGCTCTGCCGGGGAGCGTGGTTTGTCAGCGTCGTGGCACTGACTCAGGAGGATATTCCTGTTCCTGCTCCAGTACTGCTCCTATTCTTGGGTCCTCGCGTCTGATTTGGCCTGACAGAGAGCACAGTCACCTCGCAGGATCCCTCTGCTCCACTGAAATGGGTGGATGTCTGCTGACGTATGCTTTATAATAATTACAGACCAAAAGCTTAATCCCCGTCTGTTGGAGAAGGCTAATCAGACATATTTCCCTCAACCCTTCACCCAATTAGACAACGCATTGTTTGGATTCTTTGGGGGGTTTCCAGGTTGGGATAAAAATTCAGGACACGATTTTCAGCTGGTTTAAATAAGTGGTTAGTTTATGAGAGTGCGCTCGCGTGTCGTTTATCCAGCGTGACTGTGACACAGACTGGGGGGGTTGGCCTAATTGGCCAAAGTGAGCACACTCAATACTTTAGAATGATTAAACAATACTGTAGGGCTCAGAGGCGTCAGGGAGTTAAAAATAGCTACAAATGGACCCGTTTCTGCTCACTTGTGAGCCTGGGACATAATTGCTTTTCACTGAATGAAGTGGACAATCCCACTGTCTGTTCATTGACTTTTGCTACCCCCTCCATCCTTTCTGTATTCTCTGTCTATTCAACCTTCATCTCTGATTGTTAGACTTACTGTTGTTTAGTTAAACTGGCCCACTCTGCCCCTTTGTGGATATTTACAGGCATTACACGCTAAGCAAATCAATGCTTGATACGTCACTGTAAGCTTTCAAAGATATCTATATAAATCCTGTTGAAGTATAAAATGTCACCATCTTTCATTTAAACCTCTAAACATGTTTTATGTCAGTGAGTGATGGTGAAAAATTAGATGACGTATACGTTACATCTTAACCTCACTATTGCAATTCATTATTATCAGGATGTTCTAAAAGTTCCCTAAGTTCCCCTTAATTCAAATGCTATAGCGAGAGTGCTGACAGGGTTAATAAAGAGAGATCATTTTTCTCCTATACGAGATTTTCTTCTTTTGCGACAAAGAGACAAAGACAAGATTAGAAACTAGAGAATGCATTTTCTGAAGAAACTGCAGCGTGGATGCTCATACCTGAACGATTTTAAGATCAAAGGAATTCCGGCGCTAAGCCCCGCCCACATGAGCACGTGCGCTGGGATTGGCTGGAAGCTGTAGCGACCAGCCCATCCAAGCCCTGAATGACCCTCCTATTGAAATACATGGTAAGATTTTTGTTGAAAAAAGTGAAATAATTGAAAAAATATAAAAGTTAGAAATGAGAAACGTAGAAGCGGTAATGTCCAAAAGGAGAGGAATCCAACGGTGTGGGAGGAGATAGGCGCCGAAAAACGTACGGAATGTGAAATAATAATAATAATAATAAACAAGAACAATACTGTGGATGCTACAATACTGTGGATGCTTTGATGAGCATCCACACTAATGAGTATATCAGAGAAACAGTTAAGGTTAAGCGTCTTGGAGGCAAAGCTAGATAGGCAAGATAGCTTGCATGTGCAGAGGAGAGACAGTGGATATTTTGAAAAAAGGATTTTGAAGATGGACCCGGCAGGCACGAGGAAATGAAAAAGACTACAGAGAAGATTCATGGATGTGGTGAAGCAGGGCCTGGAGAAGGTCTTGTGTGACAGAAGAAGATGCTAGGGTTAGGTAGAGGTGGAGGCTTTGGCGACCCCTAGCGGGAGCAGCTAAAGGAAGTAGATTTGTTTATCTTGTGTCTCCTTCCAGGATCAAACTGGGAACCTTTTGTTTGTTCGTCAAGTACATAAACCCCTGCACTACTGAAACATCCCTTAACAAGTTATTAGTTCTTATTATTGCAGCAGTAATAACACCCAAATATCCTACATATCTCTTTATTCAATGCATTACTTGTGCTTGTAGTCCAGAGTTGGACAACATGTTTTTCCTGAGGCCTTATAAAGGGTCGCATATCCTGGAACACAACATTGTTTCAAGATGCACCGAAAAATTGTGCATTACATAAAAACACAACTTAAAAATCCCCTTTAATTTTATTTAAATTAGGATGTGTTTACATAGAGCAGTTATTAAACTGCACTGGAGTTACATGGCAGTTCCCACTCATTTAACTCAATAACATTGGCTACAAAAAAATTCTCAGCATAATGCTGGTTAATGTTGGGTTTTTGTTTTATTTTATTTTATTTTTTTTTTTTTTTTTTTGTACTTTTAGGAACTTGTCATTCAGATTGAAATGATTGCTTCATGAGATTCGATATGGTAAAAATACATTTGAAAAATGAGGGAAGAAACATTCAGATGCTCTAATCACAATTTTCCACTGAGTCGGTTAAACGTCAGTGATATATGTCTGTCCAGGCAGGAAGCACAAACCATTTTGAATCCTTTACACCTGCTTTGGTGCAAAAAAAAGGTGACAATTCATACACTGGAGAGGCAAAAACAAGACAAATGGTTTTGCAAGCGGTGGCCACAGACTGTTGCTCTCCCGTTGTTTTTCCTCACTAATTTTGCTCTGCTTTTGCTTTTTATTAATGTCCTTTTCATTAGGTGCTAGCAGCAGCTCATTTAACATTTTCAGGCCTGATATCACATAAAAGGTTTGCCGTGTCTCCCGGCACAGTACAAGAGTATGGAGAATAAACCAGGAGGTGGGCTGTTACATAAAGAGATGGACAGGGACATTGAAAGGTGTCAGCCCAGCAGTGAAGAATAAGAAGAGCACTGCCAGAATCCTGCAAAATGACCTCCAGCAGGCTATTAATGTGCATGTGTGTGACCAAACAGAATCCAGGAGGGCCACGTGAGGGCTGAACACCCTTTGGTGGGATCTGTGCTCAAAGACCAGTGCCTTCCAGCTTGACTGGCATTTGCCAGAGAAAAAACAGAACTGGTATGTCTGCCAGTGTTGCCCTGTTCTCATGACAGATGAAGTTACAGGCATCTTAACATTTGGCACAGCGTCTTTAAACTGTCCAGACTCGCAGAGGCTCAGTGTGAAGAGAACACAGGTGATAGCATACAAGTGTAACTGACTTTGTGTTATACTGCGATGATCAAATGTTCCCTTTTTTAGCAGTGTATTTAAACCAGTGTCGAAGGTTAGAATAGCATGCTTCACAATCTGTACACAGTATCAACTGGTTTCATGCCTGGAACTTGATTCCACCCCCCTCCACTCTTTCTAAATGAGCAACAGCATTTTTTCTTAGCTGTGACTAACCATTTCTGTATAATTTTGTGATATATAAGACACTAACGTGTAGAAGGAGCTGAATCTAAATCTCATTTTTAAATGCTTTCAATGCCAAGGTCCTTCTTTAGAGAAGGATGAAGTTGTCTCAGTTGCATTAAATCCATCATATGTATTAGGAGTAGCAGGCAGCCACTGCGTAGCAACCAGTGATCTACTCCAAATATAAACCAGTGCCTCAAACAAAGACACACTGAAAGGATAACATGTAATTTCATGGCAAAAGGGGGCCACTGTGCCAACATCCAGCCTTAGTATTTTATTCTAGGTTCCTTGAAAAGTAGAAACAACCGGATGTGTTTTTAAAAATCATTATCTGAGGGAAAAGTATTGAGGGGAGATGACATTTGTTCTCTAATGTGCAACCAGGGAGAACATTTTAAACAGCAGCACAAATTTCATGTTTCAGCTTTTATTTAGATTATATTTTGCATGTTTCAATGAAGATGCATTGAAGAATAATCATATCCAGAATCATAAGCATGTCATATGAGTCTGAATGTACAGTATTTATCCTTCTTCTTGATCATTTGTGCAGTTCTCTGTGGAATGCTGGATATTAGCTTCTGGTCCAAATCCTGACTGATGATATTAATGTTCAATGCTGATCACACTTTGTGGGCTTCTGCTTGTCCATCCTTTACATATGATGATTTATTTACTCTTAACCTATGACGTGCTTAAGGTTGTTTGTCACTGTATCATAGAAATGTGGAAAATAAAAAAAATAAAAACTGGAATTAGAAAGTAAACTGTATAAAACACAAAGTTTGTGCTATTACCAGAAACGCAAACATAAGAAGCAGGGGAAATTTTCCTTCCCTCCTTCCGTAACAGGCATTTATGTGTCTGTGTCACATTCAGTTTCATTAATCAGTGATCAAACACCAGCTTATCCTCGTTTCACCCAATGACTGTGTTTTCTACAGTCATTGGTTTCACCTAAATATCTCTTGTTTTGTGCTTCCACAATATTTGTGGAACAACATCACGACAAGACTATAGATCAGTTTCACTTCCTTTGCTTTTGCAGCAGTAGTAAATGTGGAATGCCAGGACTGACATAATGAATTAATTAAATACACCATTAAATAATTAATTAAATGTGGCAATAATTAATTAAAATCGGAATTTATTAATTAATTAAATAACTATGACACATTTAATTAATTAATTATTGACACATTTAATTAATTATTTAATGATATTGTAAATGACCTCAATAATCTTTTGTAAAGTGTTTTGTAAAGTTATGAGTGACTGTTATATTGTTGGAGCGGATGCTTTTATTTTGAAAGTCACAGAGCGACAAGATGCCGTAAATCAAGTGGCGTAAACTATATGGCAGAAGCGCGATTTTTAATGCACAGAGAGAAGGTGTGTTCCATGGTTAACGGGCGGGAATGGGAAAAGAACGGCTATTAGGGGGCAATCCTGAGTTGCAAGCAGTTCCTAGCACCTGGTTGATAAGGGAACAAGGTTTGTAACAAAGTTTGTCCTGTAGATTTGTATCTTGTTGTTTTACGAAGCATATAGCTGCTGACCGCTACTAAGGATAAAGGCCAAGTTTTCACCCACTAGAGGGTGCTACCGTACCTCGTTTTCACTGTTATATGCAATAATTTACAAGCTCCAGTGTTATTTGTATGTAAGGTAAAGAGAATTAATTTGTGATTAATAAATAAGTCAAAGGTTAAGGGTAACACACTGTTTGATTTACTAATAGTCTTTTATTCTGTATGTTGTAGCTCTTACGGTGTGTTCACATACACGGCTGTTTAATAAAGGGATTGTGAACCATCAGTTTGAGAGACCATCTTTTCAACCGGGGATG
>VUQR01005111.1:3871-14881 GCA_015108515.1 Hemichromis elongatus
AGGTGCGTTTGTCCTGCCCCATCAGAAGCTCGCCGTCACCGTGACGACAGACAGTAAAACCTCAGAGGGAGAAAGAGTGAAGGATGTGATCTCGCTGATCTCCGACGACGAGGACGATGTGGTGGACCTGACAGTGGAGTTGGTAACAAGCAAAGACGAGTGTGTTCAGCCTGAACAGGTGAAGGGGGAGGAGCCAACAGACCCGTCGATGGACGAGGGCGATGTTTTGCTGCACTTCAGTAAACAGTACTGCCGCGATGACATGGACCTGACGCCGACCGCCGAAATTATCAAGGCGCTCCGCAGCACGCCATACTGCCTGTACCTGTACGTCGGGGTGGCGCTGGGCGGGGGCCGGAGGACGAGCATCGTCCTGATTGGCTACTTTGACGGGTGCTTGGGTGCGAGCGTGGTAAGGCCACTGCTCGCGCTGCAGCTGAGCGTGGACTCGGCGGTCAAAGTCCCGGAGTCGGATTCGGACCTTCTGATGAAGGCGCTGAAGGAGGCCGGCCTTCCTCTCTCCAACATGGCGGTGTTTTACTGTGATGCTCCGCCCCCACAGGTGAGCCGGAGGTTCGAAGCCCAGCTCCGGGTTTTCAGCCCCAGCTTGTTATCACTGTGCGGCCTTCCTGGGATGGCAGGACGAGCGTGCCAGGCGGGACTCCTCACTTCCTTCAGCCACGTGGTCGACCTGGTGAAAGACATCCACCATCACTACTCCACCTGCGCCTCCGTCAACGACAGCCTGAAGGAGCTGTTTGCCAACACGGAGCACGATAACCTGTCCCGACCCGTCTCCTCCCAGTGCTTGTTCTTCATCCACGCCGTGCAGAAGATGGCGGGCTGTTGGAGGGATTTGGTGGAGTATTTTAAAATTGAGTCGCTGGTTGTGGAGGCGGAGCACATCAGCTCCCAGCTGACAGATCCCAAAGTCGAGCTACACTTCCTGTTCCTCGCCTACGCGCTGGAGCCGCTCCGGGCGCTCCAGGAGCTGCAGCAGTATGGCTCTGCCATTGTCGGCGTGGAGCTGCAGCTCACGTTTGTGCTGCTTCACTCGTACGCCGCGAGGGTCCTGCGGCCGGCCGCCCTCGACGACTTTGTCAAGAGGCGAGACGCGAAGCTCCTCTGCAGCGAGGCGAAGCTGCTGCCCGCAGCAGATGTGAACGTGGGCGCTCGAGTCAGAGACTTCCTGTCGTCTACCCCGGCCGTGGATCTGGACGACGAGGAGAGGGCCGACTTCCTGAAGGACGCGCGGGTGTTTTATCAAGCGGCGCTGCAGAGCGTGGTCGAGAGCGTTCCTGAGCAGCTCGGAGACTCGGCGCTGAAGAACATCACCCTCATCCAGAAAGACCATCACAGCAGCAGCGTAAGAGGTCCTTGTTTGTATGCTGCTGAAGGGGAGAAAGGCTGGGAAACTCAAGGTCGCTGGTTCGATTCCCGCTGAATTGTATTGAAGCAGGATTTTTCTGGCTCATAGTCGGACGTCTTTGTAGGACTGTTCGATGTAACGATAGATATCGGACGACGATAGAAAAACGTCTGTCGCTTCATATTTCGCTATCGTTTGTTTCGTAGTGTCGCAAAATGAACTGTTTACGGCGATGTCTTCTCCTCGTTGTGGTCACCGTAGAGTTTCTTAAAGTTCTCGCTTCCTCTTATATTTAAAATAACCACACTACGCATGGACAGGTGACTGTTTTTAAGTGTTACCGCTGACGGCAACAACGACGGTAAAAACACCGCGTAGCTCCGCCGTCCGCTTAGGGTTAGGGTTCCACATAAACCTTTCAACAGGATCTTTTGCTTTATTGTGAGACTTCAAAATAAATGGAATCACGTGAAGAGTGGTTACAGACGGGAAGCAGAAAAGAGCCGTCAGGTACCTAAATATAAACCTTAGAACGGGCTTTTCCCCGCAGCACGCCGCTTCACCGTATGTAACATAAGTATGTAACCTCTGTAGCTCCGGGCACACCACGCCCAGCTTTGAGTTGCTCGAGATTCAGAATTTACAGAAATTGTAAAAGTTTTATTATACATGTCGCTGTCGGGACGATGGATGCCTTTTATCGGGATATGAGATTTTGGTCATGCCGCACAGCCCTACGTCTTTGTGTCGCACAAAAAATCTGATTTTCCTTTCGGTAAAATAAGAATCACCTTTAAGGGTAAAAGCTTGGATTAACCGTTCAGCTCGGACTCTGGTGGCTGAAAGATTTCTTCTATTCGGGAAATGTTGGTTTAGCCGTGGGTCCGTTCAGTTCCACTCAGTGGGACGTCAGCTGCAGAGACGATAACCAGGGCGAGGCGGACTGAGAGCTAGAGAGCTTAGAATCCAGGTTTCAGTAAACGTGTGCTGTAGGTAGATGTTCCAGATGTTCTGACGTGCTTCATAGACTGCTCTGATCTAGAGACTCGGTCCTGGGCTGCTCCTATGAGCGGCTGTCAGTCTGCAGGATTTGTGCAGTTTCAGGCCTTTAATGGTGACTTTATTACGTCGTGTTGTTCTAGTCAGGCATAAGATCCCTCCGTGTCTCCTAATGACGCTCCAGTGCAACATTCCTTCCCCAGAGTAAGCTGTCCGGCACCCTGCTGTCAGAGTTGGCGGTAGAGCTGCGTCTGTGTGACGCCGGCTCTGCCGAAGCGGCTCAGCTTCAGGACGACTACCTCAGTTGGATTCAAGGGACGAGAACCGGAGGAGCTACTTCCTGGGCAAAGGTAACGGGACCGGCGTGGCCTGAACGTCCACGCGTGTGGTTACTGGAATAAACACGTGGATAAAAGCTCCGTGTCTGTTTTTGCAGATGGTGACCGAAGTCAGCCCCGGCTCGACGCTGCACAGGCTCATTTTGACCCTCCTGGCCCTGCCGAGCTCGCTGCACCGGACTCAGGTGTTTGCTAAGGTGAGAGGTCAGAGCTGAAGTCGTGTGAGTGGACCGCACGACGTAGATGGTGACGGATAAACCAATCCCCTTTTTTTTCTGTCTTTGCTTTAACCTCAAGGTGTCGAACATCTCCGAGGCTCCTCCTTACAGCCAAGAAGCCTCCGAAGGTTTACCTGAACCCGGCACATGGGCACGGAAGCCCAACATCCGCAGGAGGAAGATACCTGCCCGTTACCAGACGGCTTATAATAATGACAGGAAACAGGAAGTGGACAAATGGAGCTCATCGGAGGACAGCGACCGGTCCGAGGACAGAGTCTGGACCAAATCCAACGCACGTGAGCGTTCCAGAGAATCCAGCAGCACGGAGGAGTCGGGCGACACGGAGAACTCCTCTGGTAGGGCCGAAGCCGCTGCGTGACGAGTTCACTGCTCTGACCGAGCTGACGTTAATCAGACCGACTGCATGTCCTGTTTTTATCCAGATGTGGTGGACGTTACAGAAGCTTCCAGAATGTGCTGGGCTGGCAGAACAAAGCAGGCGCAGAGTAAGAAATGTCATAACGGTGCAATGAGACCGGGCCCAGGGAGGCGAACATGTCTGTCTGAGAGTCTTTGTTCACGGCGCTGCTTCACTGGCTTCTCGTCTGCAGGTCACCGAAACCGTGCGGCCGTGTCTGTGTTTGTCGTGAGCAGCGATGACGAGGATTCGGCGGCCACGCCGACCCCATTAGCATCAGCGCGGGAACAATCACCTGTAAGGCATTTCACACCAGCGTCTACCTAGCAGCACCGTCGTTATTCACAGCGTTGTCTGACTGTAACAAACCTTTCGGTTTAATCCAAGAGTTTAGCAGAAATACTGCACATTTCAGTTTGTCGGTAACAAATAATACAAAAATGAATCGAATGGAGAAAAACTGAGTTTGGAGGAGTCGGTCACATGAAACGATGCGTTTGAGGACATCACACAAGTTTTCACACTTTTTTTTTTTTTCTTGTACAAAAATGTAAAACTTTGCGTTTGTTGAAGGCAGTGAAGGGAAAGTGTGTTTGCTGGCGTCTGACTCGGTGCAGAACTCAGTTTGGTCACTGACAGCCACCATGCTTCACGTCTGTGTGTGTGTTTCGTCATGCAGGGGGCGCTGGTCTGGGGTTACACGGGGGGCTTCTCGCTGTGGCCGGCCGTCGTCGTGCCGTGCGGAGGAGATGAGGCCCTTCCAGGGAAGACGCTGGTGGAGTGGTACGGACAAAAGATGTCCTCACAGGTGAGTGTACCTGTGGAACCAGGAAGTGTGGATCAGCTCCCTGTTTAGTCCAGATCCAATGAGTCTTACCCGGTGAGTAGTGCAGAGCGTGGATGGAGCTGCCGGGTGAGGTCCGGGGGCCCGCTAGCCTCCTGGAGCTGGAGCAGCCTTGCAGGCCCGGCGTTCGTTGGCAGCTGCTGTCTACATCGGTGCTCCTGGATTGTGACTGGGTTTAGTTTAGTGGCCTGGAAAAGGCCGCATCCAAACTCCTCCAGCATAGTGGCTGGCTCCTCTGGCCTGAAGACGTCCCTAGTCCAGTAGTTGGGTCTGTTTTAGTGAGAGGTGAGCCTCTTCTGTCAAATAACAGGGAGGAGGCGCATATGAGTGTGTGCGTGTGTGTGTGTGTGTGTGCGCGTGTGTGTGTGTGTCCTGGGTTTGAGTCCTTTTCTCTGCAGGCGTGATCAGAGGCTCGTTTCTTTGCCTTTTCTTTGTAAAGCTTCGTTTGTACTCCTGTGATGGTCGGCCCACAGTGCATGGACGTTGTTCTTCTCTGATTCCAGGTCAGTTTGCAGGATCTCAAACCGTTCGCTGCCTTCACCCAGAACTTTTGTGCCGACTCCTTCAACATCCTGAACACCTACCAGGAGGCCGTCTACCTGTCCCTGCAGGTGTGTTTGTTCAAAGACAAGAGTTTAGGAGTCCTGGACTCGTTTTGTATAAAAACGCTCTCCAAACCTGGCATTTCATAACACCGCCATATTTAAAGGATCCTTTTCTTTTAAATATGTTTTACTAAATTAAAAGTCGACACGAGCGTCTGATGTTTAAAGTGTGCGTGCTCGACGTGCTCGTATGTGACGCGTGCTCCTCCTACTGTGCACCAGGAGGCGGCTCGGCGCTGTAAGAAGAACTTCTCTCCTCCTCCAAAGGGCCGAGAGGAGCTGCTGAAGCAGATGTTGGACTGGGCGTCTGGAGGCTTCCAGCCGACGGGCCCTGAAGGATTTCGACCCAGCGCTCCAAAGAACCGTAAGAACATTTATTCACAACCCGTTAGCCTCACTGCCCTGCAGAACGCCGTGGCTGAGTCGGAGTGAAGGTGTAGCTCACCTGTGAACACCTGTGTCTGCGATTGATTGTCCTCTGCAGACGGCAGGCCGAGGCTGATGAAGACGCGCCCTCATAAAGCTTCCTCTTCTCCTGACTTCTCCAGCCTGAGGAGCAGCAGCGGCACCAACCTGAACCTGAAAGCTGTGGAGGTGCACCTGAAGAGGCTGTCCTTCAGCTCCATCAGGAAAGCCTCAACGCCCACGAGGGCAAACAAAGAGAAAGCTCGTCCTGCTGAGCCCAGTCCCAAAGCAAGGAAGGAGAAGGAACCCAGAGGAGTAGGGTCAAAGACAGGGAAACAGGGGAAGAGGGAGGAGCAGGGAGGAGAAGAGGAGGAGGAAGAAGAAGAAGAGGAGGAGGAGGAGGAGGAGGAGGAGTGGCAGCGGCAAGTAGGATGGAAAAAGGGTAAGAGTAAGACGGGATGGAGAGGAAGGAAGGCTTATAAGAAGAGAGGCGAGCTGAACGCTGACGTGTCGCCTGACTGGATGCCGAGCAAGAAGAAGATCTACGCCAAACTCCACAACAAGGTCAACAAGCCGGCCAGCTCCTACGCACAGCCCGACCAGAAACACAGAGGTACGACCCGCCGCTGGTAGTCGCCACTGTCGGTCACAATGGATGGTTTCTCGGCTCTCACCTGAGCAGAGGTGTGAACACAGCCTCTGTGGTTCACTCGTACTTTCGCTGTTTCTTTCAGAGACGATCATCAGTACGATCGTGGACATGAAGCTGGACATCGAAGGTGAGCGTGCAGCGCGGCTTTACTTGCCTTCCTCGAGTCTTTGACCGTACCAACTCTGGTGATTGTGTGCTGTTTGCAGGGTACTGCCTGTGCTGCGGGACTGAGAACGTCGAGATCTTCCACCCTCTGTTTAAAGGCGGCCTGTGCCTGAAGTGTAAGGTGAGAAGCTGCTCTCGCTGTTAGCAGCAGGCGGGGGTCTTCGCTCCAGGACAGACGTGTGGGAGGACCCGTGCATCCGTCAGCACACGCTGTAGAGAAGTCATAGCTTCACTTTAATCTAGATTTCTCAAACACAGGTGGCAGATGTTTGGTGCACAGCAGCGGCGAGCTGCATCCACGCCACTTTTGTAGACTTAATGCAGAAACATAAATCCTGAGCCGATGTTTTTCTTTGTTTTGTTCAAAACTTTGAAGCTCTTTCTGAACCGCTGGCTGTGGTGGTGTCTGTGTGCCTGCAGGATAACTTCACAGAAACCTTGTATCGCTACGACGGCGATGGCTATCAGTCCTACTGCACCATCTGCTGCTACGGGATGGACGTCCTGCTGTGTGGCAACGATGGCTGCTGCAGGTTATCCTCAGCTTCTTTCAGCGCTTCAGCCTCGAGTACGAACCCGTCATCCGTTTTTAGCCCTTGTTCTCCGTCTTCAGGTCTTACTGCGAGGACTGCCTGAACATCCTCGTCGGGCCGGGAACGTTTGATTCGCTGAAGCTGGAGGACCCGTGGATCTGCTACCTGTGTCAGGCTCACAGACCCCACAGAGCGCTGGCTCCCAGAGAGGACTGGAGCGTCCGCGTGCAGGAGTTTTTCACCAACGACAGCGGCATGGAGTTTGTGAGTGGAAAACCAGCCTTTGTAAAGATGTGTGTGCGCAGGAAGCACAGAGGTGCTGTACCTGCCCCCGTTTAGCGCAACGTTAAAATAAGTTCTTTAAATGATTTGATGAAACTTTATTCATCCCTCGGGTGGGTTCCTCCGGGAAATTCAGTTTCCAGTCGCACAGCACCGACAGAAGTTGCATGTTACAGATACAATACAGGGGAATGAGAGTAAGGGTATAAGCATACATATACCAGATACACACACACACACACACACACACACACATAAATACAGAATATATAATTTAATTAATTTATTAATTTAATTAGTTTAATTAACATTAGACTGAGTCTATTGCACAGTGAAAGAAAAAGTCCCTGTTTCCCTCCACGTCTGATGGCGTGCGGGACAAGCGAGTTTTTAAGCCTGTTGGTTCTTGACTTTGGCAGAAGCAGCCTGTGGCTGAACAGACTCCTCTGGTTGTTTGTGACCGTGTGCAGACGATGCCCAGTGTTGTTTATGTCCAGCAGTTGCTTTAGTGTCTTCTCTGCCACTGTCACCAGAGTGTCCAGCTTCATGTCTTCCTGATTAGCTTTTCCAGCCTGGACGAGTCCTCCTTTGCTGTGCTGCTCCCCCAGCACACCACAGCATAGAACAGTACTCCTCCCTCCTGAGGAAGTACGGTCTGCTTTGGCCGGTTTTATACAGGTGCTGCGTGTTGTATGACCGGTCCAGTCTCTTGTCCACCCACAGCCTGAGGACATATTGACCACCTCCTCTCCCTCTATCCGAACTGGCAGGGGAGGTCCAGACCAGGTCCTGGGTCTTTGAGGTGTTGGTCTGTGTGACAAACTTCCTCTCCAGACTCCGGTACTCCTCTTCTAGATCATCCCAGACACACTCATGATGGCTGCTCACCTCATCTATGTGGTAATGTGGAGGCAACATGAGCAGAGAGCACATGTCTGTGCTTTTATTTTGGTAAATGCGAACAAACTGTGCCTGTCCAGAAAGAGAGGACTAATGTGTTTGTTTGGTAGTTCAATGAAAGGCTTCAGTTAGTTTGCACTTTTGTCTTCTTATAATATTTGAAATAAAAAAAACAAACAAAATATTTCTGGTTGTTCTCTTGGTTTTTTTTTGTTTTTTTTGGTACTTCTTAAACACTAAAGTGGCCGTCCAATGAGAGGACAGTGCCAGCAGTGGGCCACGCTCATTTCAGTTTGACGCCCCTGCTCAGAGGTGTGGTTAGTGACCCCTGTGGCCATGTAGTGAACTGCAGCCCTCACGCCCAGCACCTGCAGGGTACAGATTTGTTTTGTGCGTCTGTGTGTTTGTGTAGAAGTTTAAACTGTGTTGGTGACTTCCTTTTACTGGTTTTAGAATAAATCTATAATTAGAAGTAAAGTGTTGGTTTCTGTGTTAGATTTGCAGATAAATGTCCACTCAGGGTTACATTTTTCTCTTTTACATCAGGAGACACGTCGACGAGAACTTCAAGTACTTGAAGTCATAAATAGGAGCGGTCTGTGTTATGAGTCACGTGTGACTTCCTGTCTTCTCGTCAGAAATCACGCCGCCTCATGTGTGACGCTGGGTTTTTCTCGTTGTAGGAGCCTCACCGCGTTTACCCGTCCATCCCTGCCAACCTGCGCCGACCCGTCAGAGTCCTGTCGCTGTTCGACGGCATCGGCACAGGTGAGCTTCATCTGCCCAGCTGCTTCTGTAAAAGAGCCGCACGGTCCCGCTTTTCCACACAGACCCTTCTTTCTCCGTGTGCCGCCAGGTTTCTACGTGCTCAAGGTCCTGGGCATCAAAATAGACAAATACATCGCCTCTGAGGTCTGCGAGGATTCGGTCGCCGTGTCTACCGCCAACCACGATGGAAGGATCGTCCACATCGGAGACGTCCGGAACATCACTCAGGAACGCGTACGTCCTTCCTAATTCTTCTTTCCACGCCTGACTCTGTTTTATTTTGGCGCGTCCGCAGCGAAGGCCGACACAGCGGAAGGCTTAGAGCGTCTCCAGTCTGATTTTCAGAGCTGAGACTAAAGATTTAACTGAGTGTGTTTGATGGCTCAGAATGAAGAAAGCCCACACACAGGTGCTGCAGTGATGCCCCGCCCCCTATCCCTGCGACTGTGCCATTCTCACCACGTCTTTGTGCTTCTTCGATCCTCCAGCTCGAGCAGTGGGGTCCTTTTGACTTGCTCATCGGTGGCAGCCCCTGTAACGACCTCTCCATCGTCAACCCGTTAAGGAAAGGCCTCTATGGTAGGAAACCGAAGCTCCTCCTCTCACACAGATGTGACTGTTCCACCAGCCTTATTTATAGTGTCGGTGTAGGTCGGCGAGCTGGTGGTCAGTTGTTGGTATTAATGTGTCACTTCCCTCTTCTCTCCTGTAGAGGGCACCGGGAGGCTTTTCTTTGACTACTACCGCATCCTTCAGTGGCTGAAGCCCAAAGAGGACGACCCGCGGCCGTTCTTCTGGCTCTACGAGAACACGGTCGCCATGAACACCTGCAACAAGATCAGCATCTGCCGCTTCCTGGAGGTCTGCACGTGCTCACTCAGTAACCCTCTGCTCTTCCTCTTCCTGTCTGCTTCCTTAGTTAAACTGACGTAAACTGTGTCTGGTTCTTCCAACAGTGCAACCCGGTGATGGTGGACGCGATGCACGTAACTCCGGCCCGCAGAGCTCGCTACTTCTGGGGAAACATCCCAGGAATGAGGAGGTACACGAGCTTTAGCGTCATTCTTTTTAACACCAGTAGAAAGTATTCGTCGGGCTTTTCATTGATGAATCGTGCACGTGGGGTTTGTGTTGAGCTCGAGGGCGATGGAAGACGGCAGCTGCTGCTTTTGATGAATCGCTGTGAAGAGATGTGATTAAATCTGAAGCAAAGATTGTTAGAGAGAAACATGCGGTGCT
Source organism: Hemichromis elongatus (assembly GCA_015108515.1). Lineage (NCBI taxonomy): Eukaryota > Metazoa > Chordata > Actinopteri > Cichliformes > Cichlidae > Hemichromis > Hemichromis elongatus. The sequence continues at coordinate 13,610 of VUQR01005111.1, forward strand.
CTGTGAGCCCAACTTTCTCCACTGCAGGGAGAGAAAAGTTTTCCAATCGAAGAGTTTCTCTTTTGCGAGCGTCGCCTGCTCAGCCAGCTCCCCGACCGCAGACCCTCCAGAACCGAACTGGAAGGGCCACAGCGACCCGAGCAGGCAGGAAGGGCTGCGGCGGTTAGCAGCATCTAAACTTTCAAAATAAGAGCAAAGCGAGTGTCCGGTTCAAAATGGCGAGATTCTCTGAGGCCAAAAGGGGGAAAAGTTAGAATGAGTTGGCAGATAAAGTTTTACTCTCCGCCCCGCAGGCCGATCGTAGCCACCCAGAGCGACAAGCTGGACCTGCAGGAGTGCTTGGAGCTGGGCAGGAAGGCCACGGTGAGTGACTGAGTCTGCTCCTCGCTGTGACCCGTCCACAGCTGCATCACACAGCACAGCTCATCGCTCTCATGCTTTTGTTCCAGATGTGTAAGGTGAGGACGATTACCACCAACGCGAACTCACTGAAACAAGGGAAAAATGTCAACAAGCTTCCCGTCCTCTACAACGGCAAAGAGGACAAACTGTGGATCACCGAGCTGGAAAGGTAGCAGACTGATGGATTGGAAGGGTTGTAAACTCGCCTCTAACAGCCTGTGGGCTGATTTCTGAACCACGAGCGGTTCCTGAGTGTTGTCCTGTTAGATGGGTGGATTATTAACGGTGTCCTCCTTCCTTCCTGCAGAGTCTTCGGGTTCCCCAAACACTACACCGACGTGCGGGACATGAACCGGCAGCAGCGGCAGAAGGTCCTCGGGAAGGCGTGGTGTGTGCCTGTCGTCCGTCACCTGTTGGCCCCCCTGAAGGACTACTTCACCTGTGAGGACCTATCTCCTTTAACCACCACTACCTCCTCCTCACAGTCCTCCAGTGCCTCTGCAGAGCAGCAGCTGTTGGGTTAGGAGGCGGCGCTATCGTTCAAATGGCGCGTCAGTTTTTTTCCTCATGCGGTCGTTTGAGCAGCGACACACTGCTGACAGGTCAGTTTGTGTGCAGGTATCTGCGGTTTCTCACCTGAGGAGGACGCTGCTGGACGAGCCTTTCACTGCTGGAGAGATTCAGCAGCATAATTATGTTTTTACCAAATAGGTGGACCCTCTTAATGCAGTTAAAAATTAGCCCTCTGCAGGTTCATTCATTTGTAAATGCAAGTTCAATTAATTCCAGGTAATACCACTTTATACCACAAGATGGAGCAGTGAGTCAGTGTAAGCTTTATTGAATCCTGAGAAAAAGTTGAAGGTCAGG
>VUQR01005112.1:3807-14166 GCA_015108515.1 Hemichromis elongatus
AAGAACTCGAAATAAGTTTGCTAATGGTTTAAGGTCAGGAGAAAATCTTGTAGACGAAGGAGTTTGTTTACACATTACACATTTTGTATATTTGCTAAATTGTGCCCCTCTTGAGGCAAAATCTACTTGTGTCTATTTTTATCCTACCACTTATCATCTTTTGTTAATAGCTGTTGCTGTTGTAAATAATGATTTTGCCTCAAGGTACCGTTTATCCAAGTCCTTATACCTAAGCTGAAAAATAGGTCATTTGTTACTGCAGTTTCAAACGGCCATAATGAACATTGGAGAAAGAAATCATAGAAATGTTTTCCTATTTGAAATGAGACAAACTACTGAAGACTCTTGATGCAAGTGCAAGTCTTATTTTTCTAAAAAAATATAGGGCAAGGTTATTTACATGCACTCCTTGGTCATGAGGAAACATCACATATAGACCGCTATTATAGTACATGCATATCTGACTGGTAAACAAGATAGCAAATAGGGACTTTCTAAGACATAGGGCACAAACTTGTGTCTAATGCTCATGTCAGACTTGTGCCTAAAGCCATATCTGTTTCAAGACTGTTTAAGCTTGAGACTCTTGTGTACTTAATGCCTTTGAAGTCAGAAAGAAAAAGCAATGAAGTCACCAACAAACAAGAAAAGAGGGCATTCAGGGAATTAAATCGGTGGCTTAGGCAGGCATGGCTCAACCCATTCCTGGCATGTCATAAAAATCAGAAATCTTCATGAGACACTTGAAATCATCCTTGAATAGCTGACAGAATGGGGACCTGGTATAAATAATTAGAATAGTTTTCAGCATGTTTGTTATTAGAAGTGGAAAAAGCCTGGCATACAAGGCTGCAGATTAGTAGACGTAAAGATGATTCCACTTGATATAATGGACTGAACTGGAGCAGACGTGACAGTGCTTTAGACAGAAAATTGTGAAATACTGAAGAAATTCAGTCTCACCACAGCTGCGTGTCACTCTGGATCTTTGAGTGGCAGTGGCACATTATCGTGGTGTCAGAACAGAAATCCTTCCTCCCTCCTTTTCCTCCCTCTAAAACTAGCACAGGTCCCTTGAGGCCATAAGGGAGATAGCTTCAAATTGATAATCACCAGTATTCATTATCATGGTTCCTGGATTTACTCTTGAGTTCATTTCCTAATTACTTGATTATGTATCGAAAATTATTCATTAATGTTTTCCACTTGCAACAGTTTGCGCAAGTCATTAATTACTTTGAGTGTCTCTCGATAAGTAATGATTGGTTCCCTCTCTGATATACCCCCCTGCTGCTCAGCTCTTGTCACATACAGGCACATTGTTGTACATCAAGTGTAGAGGCATTTTCTATTATACTGAAGCATGATAGAACGAAAAGCCACAGCATCACTCTCGCACTTTGAAATGCGACATTTCACAGCAGGTCGTTTTTGATACTTTTTTTTTTTTCTTTAAAAATAATGTTAGGTTCACTTTTAGTTACATAAAATGTAACCTTTTATTATATATTATATATCATCTTATAGGCAAATGTTTGTCATTGCTAAAAAAAAGTGGCACATAACTCTGTCAGAGAGAAAACAAGAACAACAATAAGAAGAATTTCCCAAAGGGGGGGGGATCTGTTTTTGCAACAATAATATAAAAAGAAGAAATCTTGTTCCGTCTTTGTCCATCCTCCAACTCTCCAGCTTCATGAAACTTCACGGTGGCTTTTTGTACCATCTTGCTGATTGCTTGATCAAAACCAATGATCAAAATCATCCGTCTTCACTCTCAGAGGACTAGCATGACAAGTAGCTGTAGTTGGTAACTTAACTACTCTTCAGACTCGGCATGAGGATTGCAACCGGCGATCGATTATGGCTTGTATGACATTTCAACACGGCCAGCATTCATATTTAAAATGAAGAAAAAGGAAAGGAAAGAAAATAAAGAACGGACATTACATACGATTTAACATGTTTGAAAGGAATTGCTAATTCTTTAGATAATCTCTATCTTCAGACTTAAGATTTTACCAGTTTATATTAATGACATAATTAGTATTTTGATAGCATATAATTTTCTTTGAAAGCTGGATGGTAGCCAGATTTCATGACTGCATAATTTCCTACAGAATTAAATGAATTAATAAAATAACACGCCAGAAATAATTTCTTAAACTTATTACTGTATTCTGTGAGTTTAGAAGTGCACTTTTGTTCTTTCTGCTGGAGTATTCTGAAACTATCCATAATGCATTAGTCCTTGGTCATTTTCAACTCTATGCAGCCACTCTCTTATCTTTTTTTCCTTCAGAGTAAAATCAGCAAAAGTTGCAATACCATTAGAATGCTCTTAGATTGATATTGAATTGCTGTACTTCCTCTTTAAGTGCATTTCAAAGCATGGCATGCCTCCTTTGGGAGAACACAGATGGACTGTTTACCATCCCTGTGTCATCTCATATTTTCCTCATTTCACATGTTTAGTTTTAAATCCTCTCCGAAGGACATCTCTTCCCCCCTTTTTTCTTTTTTCATTATTTAAAAATGATTCACCTCAGACATACGGCATGTGACATTTTCGGGCACTACTGACTAAGAGACACATTCAGGCTTAGCATGAAATGTTGACAGTTCTTTAAAAGCTTTTATTCAACTGAAAAATGTGACATTGGGTGTGGGCAACTTGTAGTATTTTTAGCTCTTATGATCAAATAAACCCTCAAAACTGTTTAATGCTGCTGATAATATAAGAGGAAATTATCCTGTGGCTTAATTTGCTTACTTGGTCTGAGTTTTGAAATGCAATATTATGAACGGCATTATATTACAGCGAACCACAATGTGGTCACGGTGTCAGATTCTGAGAACCGGTACGCATGTTTGTGGGTGACATACTCTTCATTACGCTGTATAATATAAATCTCTTTTCATTTGCATTTGAGGGTCTGAAAAGCTGGTAACAACAAAAATAAGTCGTTACGTTTGGTCCATGTTAGGGTTATAAGAAGCGTTGCGATTTGAATGTGATTAAACTACGTGTAGATTATGTATAAACTCAGGATGATGAATAGAATTTAATCATGAAGATAATAATAAAGAGCTCTGTACAGTAATATTTGTATTTCCATTCATCACTGTCCATGGACATACCATTCTTGTGTGTGTGTGGGTACGTCTCAAGCCCTGAGGAGTCTTTGTATACTTACAGTACGTGGGTGCAGTTTTACATTGCTGCCACTCTTTACAGTTTGAGAGACTCAGGCACAGAAGGAAAGAGAGAGTCATTTGCAGGACCGATAAAAGAAGGGGCTTCTTGGGTTCATCTTGTTGAAATTTTAAAAAAGCCACAGAGCAGAAAACCTGTGGAAAGTATAAGGAAGGTGCAGTGTATATAATCCACATGCTATAAGTCATCTTCCACATATTTTCTGCTAAACATGCATGCATCAGTCTTTTTTTTTTGCTGCTCTTGTAAGTTGATGTTCCCATCCCTTCAGAAGTCAGGTGAGATCACTGTAAAAGTCCTTTTCGCTCATTTGTAATTCAGAGCACTTTAGAAGCCCAGAACTGTGTAGCCGGTGCCTGAACTTATCAGAAATTACTCGGTAAGACAGTAACAGGAGGGAATTCTGCCTCCTGAAAGTAAGAGTACTTTACAAATATTATTTCTGCCCCATTTGGCCAAGCTTCTCAGCGTCCATGCACAGATATGCTGACTTAACGTGCCTGTCTGATGGTGGAGTAGTTACTGATTTGGACAGCGGTGCACCGTTAAATGACAGTATCAAATAATAATTTTTGTCTAAAGTTATCTGATGTGCCACCAGGTGGCACAGTCATGTCTTCTTACAGTAAGTCTATCTTCTTACCCAATGTGTAAGGTAATTTCTGCACTGGTTAGTGAGGCTTTAAATTACCTCGACCATCAAAGATATATTATTTAATTAAATCCCTTGTTATCAGCGTAATATAGACGACAGCCGAATGTCATATAGGTTGTTTAAGGACTGCAAGGGAAATTATACACTTGATAATACCTGGATTCGTATCTTTGTCACAAGACTACTGGCCGTAAAGAAGACATATGTTTTCAATTGAAAGTAGGAAAGTGCAATACTGCGAATAATACAAACCAGTGCAAGTGGAGTTATTTTTCTCTGCATCACAATATGTATTTTAAAGGAGCAAATTCAGGTCAGCAGTCTGCCCTGTCACCTTGTATTCAGTCAGTTGAAACATGGATGTTTACGTGGCTACATAGTGTAGCGCACTGCAATGAAACTAGTGAACTAGAAGCTCTAGAAAACCTGAAGTGGAGAGAAGCATTTTTTTTTTTTTAGTTTAGAAGTCATAAGAGAAATTTATGTTCGGGAATGGGTAAATCTTTCTGTCCACAAACGAATTACCTTTTTATATTCCCATTATATGCATTAAACTATAAAGGAGCAAAGTGTTATATTGAGGTGTGACTTTGTGAAAAGCTTGTAACCTGCTCCTTTGGCAGGTTAAAAATACAAGGTGCTCAGTGTTCATGTGTGCCAGGTAGCACATGTAGTTACATGTACCACAAGTGAGATGCTCCCATTGCTTAATGGTAGTAATTGACATGCAAGAGTGTGCTTCAGTGAGAGAAATGCTGTTTTCTACAAGGCTACAAGGTACACCTGAGTCACTCGTCTAGCAGTTCCTTTATCAGAGCAAAGCAGCAGGATGAAGGAGCACATCTTGGACTGATAGTGGTGCTGCCGCTGCTGACTAATCCTGCTCACTGCTAGTGAAATAAAGAAATACATAACCAAGGACTTGAAAAAGGAGCGAAGTGAAAAATTCTGTTGTATAAAGAGCAGTTCAGAAGCTTTCAGTTATATAGAGGAGATCACCATTCCTGATCTAGCAGTGGCTGAAGACAGTGCCTCGGATTGGAAAAGCAGAAAGAACGAGAGATAGATATGTGATCGCATAGTACATTTAAAAACATCCCATTGATTTTCACAAATCAAATTTTCAGAATGGCACTGTAAGTATATTTAATATGAGAAGGCTTTGTGTGTATTAAAAGAAGTACATTCAATTGTAATGGCTTCTACATAACCTTCTGGTGTACCTTTTACAGTGTCTGAGTTCAAAATCTGTTATTGCATTTTACACTCGACACACACATTAGTGTGGGAGATGGAAGGAGGTGGAATGCAGCAGTTCGATCATTTTCTTTCTCTCGTTTGTTTGCGTAAATCACATTTCTAAGCCTTTTAAAAGGAATTCACAGAAAAGCGTTTTTGCAGTTGACGACGGCCAATATTCGAGGGCGGCTTTTATGTCATGTCTTTGCAATATGCAAATAGGAAAATCACTACAAATTTGCGCAAATATGTCTTAAGGTGGATGCAGCAAAAAGGAGAGAAAAGAATGATTGCTTTGCTGTGATGAAATTTGGGAAATGAATTTAATGTGATTTTACAACAAATACAGATAGTATGAGAAATGAAGTTGGCTGTCAGCGTTTAAAAGCACATCTTCATGATCGCAGAGGCCTCAGAGTCCCTGTAAGTGATGGGAAGTGGGCTATGAGTCCAATCATGTCACACAGAAAAAAAGCTGGATTCAAAGTCATTAAAGTGCTCTATTTTCTAATTTACTAAGATTAATAATAGGCAATGAACAACATATACTCCAAGGATTTCTTTAATTTGCAGAAATTTACACCAATACATTCCACAAGGACTCTTTCTGGTTAGTGAATAAAGAAAGACGGGGGAGAAAAAAGCAGAAATTACAAACTGATTATGACATGATTTAATAGCACGTTCCATAAAACTTAGCCTAACAGCGACTAAAAACTCTGTACATCAATTTATACACCCATACTTCACCAATAAAAGCATTTCAGAGCAAAGCACTGTTATTGAGATGCTGAAAGCACAGATTTGTGCAACGCAGTCAAAATGCACCGACTGGAGCTTTGGGAAGTATTGTACTTCTTTGTAGTGTCTTTTTTTTTTTTTTTTTGCCACAATGAGTATTTTCAATACTAAATAGATAATGCAGAAGTCTAGAGGCACGGAAGTACCCTTCCCCTCAGCCTGTGCACAGTGTGCTGAATATGGGTGATGTTCTGCCCGGAGGCAAACTGTGGCAATAAAAAGACTTTCAGGCGGACAGGTTGTCAGCACACGCTTAGTTACTGATGGTGCAATTGCTGCTCATTCTGGAAATCTTGAAGGCTCGGATGGATGCTTGATGAATGCACCTAAAATGTCTGCAAAAGACGGATTCATGAAAAGTGCAGTGATATTTCTTACAGAACCTGGCATGAGCAAAAGCACGACAGCGTTTTCCATGTACAAACTAACCAGCTAACTGTAATAAGTAACTGGAAAGTGAAAATGCCATAGCCTTCGTACCTCTTATCTTCTTACCTTGACCAGAACAGTACTGACTCTTACTTCTCTATTTAAGACGCCTTAATTCAGTTGAAATTGCTGCCTGGGTTCAAGCCAATAGAACAGGTAGATGGCAACACAATCCGGGGAATGTCTTAGTATTTTCACTTGTTACTTTTTCATGAACTGCTCTATATGAATTTTTCTTTTGGTCTTCTTCTAAGGTACTATCTGCAAGTGAATAGCTAAGATCGAGGTCAACCTACTCAAAAGAAAAGCGCCTTGAATGGCATGTTGAATTAACACCGGGCTCAGCATTCTTTCCATGCAGATTGAAGAAGAAGTCCTGCATCTTCCTCTGGACTTCAGAAAAGCTCAGTGAAAGACATGGTACATGCACCCATTCCCCCTCGCTATCCACTTCCTTTGAAAGGATGACAGCTACATCACAGTGAGTCAAAATTTTGAAGCCAATACTTGGCAGCGCAGCAATATTTTTTTTTTCTTTCACTGAGCAGAGGAAATCAGGGATCCTACAGACATCACAGAATTCACTTTATTTCCCTTGCTGCCTGTGCTCCCTCTGTTGTTATCCTCTGAAGGCTCAGTATGACCCCCAAACACAGCAGACTCACTTTGTTGTTATTTTCAATATAAAATATCCATTCAGGGATTACTTGATGCTTCTCAGTGTTTATTCTCTTCTCCGCCTACACAGTTCCCACTAAATGCAAGACAAATTGAGCATTTTCCAAACAGGCACTTCAGTAGAAGTATTTGTCAGAATCGTGCCCCATGTTAAAGCATTTGACAGTTAATAGAGCGTGTGCACACGGCCATGGCGATGAGTTTTGAGCATATTTTAGGGAGAGCGGTAGCAGTCGTCCTTATGGCTATTAACCACTCAATTAAGACTAAATAGACAGAAAATCATGAATACGAAAAGTGACGGAAGAAAGACGAGAAAGAAAAGTGAAGATCTTGGCCACCCAGTAAATTCAGAAGACGCTACACACGTCTATGTTATGCATCATTGATCTCCTCCTGCAGCCTCACCCACTAAGCTCTGGTCATACTTGCTATCATCCCACATTTCTCATTGGCTTGCCGGATGGGTTTTTGTCTCATTCGGTTTCCTGTAAGCCAGCGCGGTAAAGCCCCACCCCAAGCTACCCCTTCTACAAATACACACAGACAGACGATAATTTGCATAATCTCCGCATCAAATTTCTGTTTTTACACTGTCGCTGTTACTTCTGTTATATTGGAAAAAGTACAGTCATCCATTACAATTACTCACTTTGTAATAGGAAAGAGGGGAAAAAAATATAATCTTGTCATCTGCTGTGTGTTTTGTGGCACCTGTGTGAACTAGCAGTGCTGCTTGCAATCAGAATGAATGCTTTACAGGACACTCACAAGGGTAAGGCCAGGGTTCTCAAAGGTGAGCACTGCCTCAGTGTTAGGCATTTATCACCACCACTGTGGGGATGGAGGAATCATGCTCTGAATGTAGAGTGATATTATGGGATGCTGGTCTTTTGATGTTGCAAGTGATAAACATTATGCTTGAGGCCAAGTGTGTCTTCCGTCATTATTTAGAGGACGTTGAATTGGAATTCCTTGCCTGTAGGCTGACCTGGATTACTTAGTAAATGGTATGTTTACAAACAAGCGACCGTGTCGTCGTGGGAGAGATAAGGGATATTATGAATATTGTTTCCTTTATTTTGTACTAGTTCACTATAGAACCCATGCTGCTGAAATATGGTAATGTGCAAAAGTCTTGAGCTGTCCCCCATTTCTTTATATTTCATTCCTTTTCAGTCTAATTCTTGACCATTAACACTGGCCTCAAACATTCATGAATAAAAGAGGCAACTAACTCAAGAGATGCATTAGTGTCTACACATAACTGACAACTCTGCAAAAAAACAATTTTAAATCTTATTTTTAAGCATTTTGTTACTCGCAGTGTGTCACAAAAATAGCTTTTTTGCACTGAGATGGTGATTCTCAAAGAGCGATTGGTGAAAACTTATTTGGAATGGGGTGTCGTATGCCCCTAAAAACTATTTGCAACAGTGGATCCATCTAATGTTCTCTGAAGCTTCATTAGAAATAATCCCAGTTGAAGTGGCTGCCAGGAAGCCATTCTTAAAGCATCAAAATGGTAACTGGGGAGGAGTCTGGGGTGTGCCAAATTACACAAGAACTGGCCTGAAAATAGGTGGAAATAGGTCTGATGGAGTGATGAATCCAAATTTTCAATTTTTGGTTCAGTGTTGTCAGTAGGTACGAAGGAGGTCCAAACAGAGGTACAACAGTGAGTGTGTAAAACATCTGTAAAACGTGGCAGAGACTGTGTCATGGTTTGGGGCTGCATTTCAGCCAGTGGTTTGGGAGATCTTGTTGAAATTGATGAAATTATGAACACAGAAAAATATCATCAGATCCACCATGCAATACCATCTGGAAAGCATCTGATTGGCACCAGTTGGCAATAATCCCAAACACACTGCCAATGCAGTAAAACATGCCTGGATAGAAAAAACACACAGTGGAACACTATGAGTCATGGATTGGCCTCCCCAGAGCTGGGACCGTGAAGCAGTGCGGGATCGTTTTGACAGAGAACAGTAAACAGGGCAGGCAATATCCAAAGAAGAGCTTTGAATGTCTTTCAAGAAGCCTAGAAAACTATTCCCGAAGACTATTTAAAGACATTACAAGTAAGCTAGTCTAAGAGGGTTCAAGAAGAATAAAGGTGGTAATACCAAATATTGACTTTGAAGCACATTAGAATTGTACAATATCTATTTTTGTCTTATGTACTGTATTTCCATGTGTGTGTTTGCACTTGTTTTAATAAAGTGCCGCCGTAAAGAAATGAGGGTTGGTTCAAAACCTTTGCAGATTAAATGAGTACAGTTTCATATAATAAAAAGGTCATGTTAGTTCACTGAAGTTATGTTTTTCCAGTATTTTTATTCATGCAATACATCAGTAACTCTTCTTCAGTCTTTTAGTTTTTTTTTTAATTCTCCATACATTTAAACTAGTATGTAGATGCACTGATTTTCTTTTTTCCTTTTGCCCAAGTCTGAGCTTTAGAAAAGGCAAAAATACCTGTGATCTAGCTGGCAAGGATAAAACTGATAATTGCAGATCTTTATTTTTGTTTCTCTCTTCATATTTTCTGAAAGCGTAGCAGTTGGAATTGCGTTTTTTATTCATTTTGTTTTAATGGTGACAAAAATAGATGCATTAAAACATGGAAATATTACAAAAATATTAGGCCAAAACAAAGACATGCAAACTGTTCACATGTGCGCCATTGTAGATAACGAGTTTAAAAGAGCATCTGTTGCCATGCTCTGAAGATGGAGAGGGTGCCGCAGTAAATGTGTAGTTATGGCGAATGTGTCCAGAGAATGGAATCTGCATTCTGTTATCTGGTAATGACCACAAATCTGCGAACAAACAAAAATCATTTCAAATTTCGAAAATAAAGTAGGTACCGGCTGTCGCAGGATCAATTAGTGATTCCTTTTTCCGTTAAAACGCTAATAAATACTGTCGGCTGGGGCTGATTGCAGACCTTTCAGTCTTGTTCTACCACTTCTTGTCACTTATCAAAAGGACACATCTGACTGGCTTGTAAACACCCAGTTTCAAAGTTCCATTCCTGTTTTGAGCGGTACGGCGAAACAGAAACAATATATCCCTCAAATTCTGACAAAGTCTGATTCAAAAAAAAAAAAGGGGGGGCAGTTTCATGATCATCCGTTACAAAATGACATGCTTTCATCCCTGCTACATCCTCCCTTGGTATGTCACTGTATCTATCCCAGCTTTCTTTTGCCCTCCTTTTTGCTTTTGGCAGGAAAAGACAGGAGACATGAAACATTTCCCCATTTTTTTTCTTACTTTTTTTTTTTTTTTTTTTTTTTTTTTTTTTTTTTTTTTTTTTTTTTTTTTTTTTTTT
>VUQR01005112.1:14186-29367 GCA_015108515.1 Hemichromis elongatus
TTTTTAAAATTTCCCCCTTTTTTTTTTTTTTTTTTTTTTTTTTTTTTTTTTTTAGCTTGACAAGGCTTGTGAAGACAAGTCGGAGAGAGGAGGTGTGCCATTTTTCTTCAACCGCACAACCAACAAAATATAACAGCTTCTCTGCTCTGGAGAGATCACCTTTCCCTCAAAGGCCTCAAAAAGCAGCAGCAGCAGCAACTTCTTTGAGATTTCAGAAATGAAAGTTGTGAAGGGACATCAAGAGCACACAGTGTACTATACTGCATACTCAAGCTGCTAGCTTACAGTCAGCATCATATTTGTCTTATCTAATGTAGCCTACTGTACAAATTTCAGATATTTGATATAGCTCTTTTATAGTTCTTATACTTTATTATATGAGTCAGTTTTTATTACATGTTTGCCTTTTTTTTTCCCCCACAAAGAGATTTTGATCATATCAAGCTGCTTCTACTCTCTTAAAACGTTCTGCTCACACTTCCTGGTAATAGGCTTGTCTCAGACACAAAAGGCTGAACTTGACATCTACCTTGTGATGTCAGTGGTTGTTGGCAGGTTGATGGACAGCCAAGAATGGCAGAGTTGCCCCCTTTCTAGCTAATTAGCTCATAGAAGGAAATGAATGCAGTTTCAGCGAGGCTAGCGCTTATCAAAAAAATTCCATTCCCCCTGCAGACATGATGATAGGCAGGCCTTTTTACACCAGCGTGGCCTTCTAGGCAGCACTATTAAAAGGAATTGGAGCCGTTTGAATAGGCACAGTAGCTACAGATGTATTGAGAGGTTAGACTTCTTGCACTAAAAGATTGTAATGAAATGCTAGATATTTTTAAAAATATATATTATTGCAAATGTTTGAGTTTGGAAAAAGCTGAATGCGAGTGTTCAAAATGTCCAGAGAAAAGATTAAAAGGGCTAAAAAAAAAAAATTGGGGTTTTATGGGACACAACATTTATCAGCTCAGCTTCCCACAGAAGTGGAAGCCAGATGACCCTGAAAAACCTGCCAGCAAAGCACCGGGCGAAGTAAAGAGTCTGTTTTGTAATGGATGGAAGATTTTTTTCTTTATATATTCAGTACACATAAACACATCAGAGCACACCTCGCTTGGGGGAGGCGACAGGGGCTGCAGAGAGAGTGTGTAGTGGCATAGAATTACCATGAATAATTAAAAGACTGGTGTGAGCATTCTGGTAGCTCTTTGATTGACTCTGAAAGCCCCAGGAAGAAATTGGCAGATGAGAGCAAACTGCAAAATGGCCAGCTCTTTGCTCTCAGCTCCCTGCCTAAGATTTGCTTGGCTAAAACCTTGAATCAGCAGTGTGCTAGGAGGCCCTTTTTGTGTCTGCCTGCCCCCAGAGTGAAATCCAAATTCTGCTCATCAAAAAAGAAATAAATAAAAAAATAAAAGAAGACGGCAAAAGCAAAAGAACATAAGTTGGCATGCGGACACTGTGAGGTTACATGCTCGGCTTTCTTGGTTTTTGCTTGTTCATCTTTTCATCAGTGTAGCTGAATGATTGGCAAAACGTTCAAGGTAGGCGGTCCTGTCTTACATTCATAGTGCCATATTTCCAACAATTACAAAAGAACAAAAAAAAAAAAATGGCTGACAGAAGTCACTGCCGGTGAGCCTGGCCCGTGGGGTGTCATTGGCAAATTTGCTGAGTGCTCACGAAGGAGAGGTCATCGGGGACCGGGGCTTGGCAGCAGCCCCTCACCTTCCCAGAGTGTCCGGATGTGTACGGCATCCCATTACTCATCCATATCATTTTGCCAAGCCAGCACCAATGTCCTATGTGACATGAAGGCCATTCAGCTAAATGAAACCTACAGGTGACTCCCTCCTTGTGATTTTGTTGTGCTTCCTTTTCGATGTCAAAAAATCTGTCGCTCTGCTGTGCAGGTATTTCAGCCTGCTCGTGGTCTTGTGGATTTCTTCAAATACCATTTGCTGTAGCCTTCGGAGTGTGAGAAGGACTGAACATTTCACTTGTACAAAATGTTGATAATTCAGTATCACCTTGTCGCCATTGTTAGCGCTGGGAATAAGAGCTGTATCTCTGGAAGACATTCAGTCTTCCAGAGGAAGTCTTCCAGAGGAAGGAAAGAGACTATAAATAGGAAAACTGTACAAAAGGCGATATTGTTGATTGTTACCTCTCTGCCGCTCTGAGGCCATGGCGTCAAAATCAGTTAACCACTTTCAGGATTGATACAAACACATATCATCTTTACCCTTATTATACCATCAAAAAGACTTTCATTCAAAATAATTATCAACCACTGATCACATTGTAATTAGAAAGAAGACCCAAAGCTTTAGTTTAAGGATGAACAGTTTGCATCAACGTCATTAATAATTTTAGTATTTATAATAGATTCTGCGCTCTTTCTTTTATCTTTCGCACAGTGGATTTTCCTTATGAAGCACAAGCTTTTAAAAAGTACACACAATAAGCTCAATTAAGTTGCTGCCAAATATAACCACAGATCTCCAGAAGGACGCCATTAAATTTAAAAGCTTTATTCACTAACAATTGCCACTAATGAAACATCAGCTAGCTACCTAGATACCTGACTGCCTGGCCTGAATTTATAATTTTATGATGCTTTGTGCAATATGTAAACAGCTATGGTTAAAGCAAGCTTCTTTCAAGTGCATTAGTTCAAAAGGTAAATCTTGATTCACGCAGCGTAATAACGGTGGGCTTTCTCATTGTGATGTGTCACAGTTCATTTCTATCAAGGCGACGCTTTAATTGGTGTCAGTTCTGTTTATTATTATATGTGTGGTCTTAAGGTCAAGCTTTTGCAATGTTTCCATGGTGTCTTCTAATGCTGGTTATGTGAAATCAGCAGGTTTTGTTCATTCTTCTGTTCAAGAATGCCTTTAACATATGCACATTCGATGCAGGTGAGTTGCCGCATCAATGTATAAACACTTCAAACACGTCAAGCATTCCTATAAAATACAGATGTTAGAATAGAGCTGAAGAGATGCACAGGGAGGTCATTTATAATACCACCTGTCATCTGCCACTTAGGAGTTAGTCCTTGACAAATACACACACACACAGATACAGACACGCACAAAAAGCCCTTAGTCATTATATTAGCTTATAAACCATTTCTTAAACTTTAGCATGGATCTTATAAATGCTAAATCACAGTCATTAGATGTGAAGTCTTTTGATTTGGATAACAAAAAAAGCAATTTAAATCACATTTGCTGATTTGTTCATATGGCAAAACACACTCCAGTCTTTTGCCGTCCATCCATCCTCAATACGACCCCATAACTTTGGCTTGTGTTGAATGCCACGTCTCAGCAGCAGTGTGTCTGCTCTTGTGCTGAACGTAAACATAGGTCATTAGCTGTTGCAGTCGCAAAGGTCAACTACCCATCCATTATCAGAACACAGCGACAGGGAAAATAACACATGATGAATATAGCGGAATAAGTAAATAACATGGGTAACCAATTTAATTCGCAGAAAGATGAATTATGGCGGATGAACCGTTGTTCAACCAAGGCAATTTGATCAGAATTTCATATATCTGCTGCTTTCCACTGAGGTGTGAAAGGTTTGACAGAATGATAGAACAATAAAGAGAGGTAGGCTCATACAATGGAAAAGGTGTGAAAAATTGTTATATGTCGCTGTCAGTCATATGTAATTTTTCAACCTGTAGTATCTGATTGCGAGCGTCTGCAGCACGGATGGCCCACAATTTTCTACTCCGTTCCATATTACCCATGACCACAAGAAAAAAAGCCTCTGGCAAAATATACCTTGAAAGTAGCTTGAGAGTGAATGGAAAATGTGCGTGGTGTGTGTGTGTGTGTGTGTGTGTGTGTGTGCGTGCGTGTGTGTGTGTGCGTGAGAGAGAGTGAGAGGTGATGGGAAAAAGAAAGAAGAAACACAGAGCGAGAGCACTGTAGGTAGGCAGTGAAAGTAATGGTGCTGTTTATGGATTGGGGCTATTTTGTACATCAAAGTACACAGAAAAGGAGAGAGAGAGAGCGAGAGACAGAGAGACAGAGGGAGAGAGAGGAGAGAGAGGAAGGGGAAGGTCTGCTGCAGGCCATTTGATTGTCATTGTTTCTCCTAGGTCATGTGGGAGTGCATACGCCTTGTTTCTATTCTTTTTGTTTTCCCTCCTCTGTTCTTTCTCTCTCCCCAGTAATATCAAGCAGCACTGTTAAAAATGCCATTGACATAAGACTATAACAAGCACAGCTAGCTCGTCTTTGTTGTTTCCATGGATCAAAAACTCTGTGCTCTGTGTCCTGCCTCTCTCTGTGTCTCTCTAATATGCTGTATGCGACCTACCCTTCTAAGCCTTTCATAATCATTTTAAAGTAGTCAGTCTTAATCGCTTCATCCCTTTCCTTAATCTCATCATACCTATTCTTTAATCTCCTCAGAGAAATGCTCTGTCTGCATACACGGTTATTCTTAACATAATCATTATGGATATATAGTCCAAATGAGCATGTTTCATTTTTTTTTCTTGTGGGCCTAAGATTTGATTTCATTACTGCTCACTAATCTAGGCAACCACTGAACATCTGTGCGAGTATCCACACCCCCGTAAACACAGGAAACACGTGCGGCCGACTGTCCGTTTGACTTTAAAGGTTAATGTATGGGGTAGAAATGAAGGTATCCGAGGCGAGCGACTGGTGCGGGAAGTTAATGGAAATCAACAGGAGGACGTCGGTCGTGCTTTGACATACGTTTACGCCAATGTTAATCGCAAAGTCACAAAATGGATGCTCTTCCTTTTCCTTGACGCTCTGCAGAGTGTCCTTCAGGTCTCCTTCCAGCGTCATGTGTGAGAGCCTGTCCAAAGAGATTTGACAAGGGCCCTGCAAGGAGAAGGAAATAAAATCCAGAGAGATGAGGCAAACATATTAATCTTGTTAAGTTAAACGCCGACCCCCACCTCCTCTCTCAGTGCTCCTCTGCTCCACTCCTCTCCCCATTCCCCACCCAGATAATGTGCAGCGCTCACAGTGAAAAATCAGCTAATTTCAGAGCACGACTCAGTCTGGCTTACAGAGGCTCTTAGGGTGGTGCTGAGCTCTGTACAACTCCTCCATTAGTCGCCCCCCACCGCCGTCTCCGCCTTTGTCTCTGTCACTGTTTCTGTGTCTGACTGTGTCTTTCTCCAACACACACACATTCAGTCGTTTGTCCCTGTTTCTTCTTCTTTTTTCCCTCTCTCTCTCTATCTCCGTCTGCAAAGACATTTACAGGAAAACACACACACACATTTATCTCAGCCCCTCATCCTCGGTCCATCTGTGACCTTGAGATGTATGATGGATGCTGGTCTTTGATGTAAGTGAGTTTTAAGTTTTGGATTGACAGGGATGGAACGTATTGATTACGTTACAGAGAGAGTTTGGGAGTGGGGGTGAGAGACAAACATACAATCCCACAAATTACGAGGGAAAAAAAGAGGAAAAAAACGAGTGGCTTGTGGTGAGAGTGTAGAGTTGATGGACAATGTTTCCCCCTTGTGGTGCCGGAAAGCAGGTAGGATGTCTTTGTAGTGTGTCTTTAAAAGCCAAGCAAAGCATCTGGGGAAACGGGGGCTGGAGTTTGCTGAGTGCAGTGACTGTGTGCCCCCCTGGGGAATGAAAAGGACATGGAAATTAAGCCCAGTGTTCAATTTTGATCTCTGTTTGTTTGCCTTCTCAACTAACCTACTCTGTCTCTCTCTCATTCTGTTTCCCTCTGTCTCTCACCCTGAAAAATACAAATATCTTTAATTAGCATGAAAGGAAACAGCAAACAGATGTGACTCACATCCGATCAAGCACTTTCTGTTGAAGTGAGACCCTCTGTAGACTTTATGTTTGAGACTTTTACCCCTGATTGAACCATTTCAAGGAAACCGGCAACCATTTAGCCTTTTATTATTTCTTTAAAGAGGCCTGGTTTGAATATATTTTAAGAATTTGTCTATTTCGCAAAATAAGATGTTAAAACGTAACTAGGATAGAACTTTAAAGTTCACAACCTCTCAATCTTGCGTCACAAACAAGAAAGAACTGAACCCAGTCTCTCAGATATTCAATTTTTTTTTCTTTCAGACGAGCAAATTGGGAAATCTTATCAGTCATCACTGGCAGATGTTGCACAGCAGAAGAGAAAATTGCTTTTTGAATTTCACTTTAGTCCCTATCTCTTCCATCCCATGCTTTCTAGTGATACAGTATGTGGTCTCTACTGAGTAATGAGATTAGTCTTTAGCTTAAGTGACCATTGAAAAGCCCACATCTCTGTCATATCCGGCCAGATTTCGTTTTTACATCCTCTAGATCTTCTTGCTCCTTCAGAACTATAGAGGTCAGGCCACTTATGCTGACGGCCGGTTTTTAGAGGGCACCAGTGAAAGAGAAGACAGACAGACAAAGAGATTAAAAGAGAGTGAAAGAAGTGACTGCAGAGATGGTGAGGCACTAACTTTTGAAGCGTTTCATCTCTGAACTGCAACGGTATGACATTAAATGTATACACATGGTCGAGTAGGTTTGGTCTAAATGTAGAACTAGAAAGTGGAGCGCTAAATTTCAAAGTTACAGTCACTCTTTGTGGCCTCGTGGATTCATTTGGGAATTTAACAAAACTGACCGACAGAAGGAAGGGAGACACGTCAAAGCTGGACCTTGTGTCACTTCGGCTGTTAGCAGTTGCTGGTATAAAGTGTGTGAGCATGCTTGTACGTTCAACAAATGTCCAAGCATATGGGCATCCCATTGCTGCAAAGATGCCATTAATCCTGCACTGCCCCAGGAGCTTATACTATATTGCTGTCATTCTAAGATGTCTCGATACCACTGCGCGTCTACGCGGTTATGGGGCTGGTTTTAAGCTCTTGATGACACTTTACAATGAAAGATGGAGATTATTCCTCAAATGCGCAAGCGAGATGGGGCAGATTATCTCTGTGCAGCGATCTCTACACTGCTGAAACTTAGTACCAATGCTCTCAGTTTTCTCTGGCAGCCTAATGTTTAGCTGCATGGAGCTTGGAGCTTTAGTTTATTCATGACATCAGAACGTGACACTTTTCTGCAAGCCTTCTGAAAAGGACTTACATAACAAAACAACTGCAGTGCTAATGCTGCGAATATGACCACAAACTGTATTTAGTCTGACAACAAGGATACAGAGAGACGATATCTCTTTGAATATATACTCCTTAGTGACCTCGTATGAGGATTAACTCTATTTTAGGTCAGAGAAAATCTGCTTGTTATGGATTGCATAAAAGTGTAATTTTCAAACAGGAAAATCTTCGCAAAGATTACGTGGAGATTGACCAAAAACACCACTGGGCAAAAAAAGTGTTTGTGTGGTGCTGGGATATCACTTGAATACAGTGAGGGAATAGAGAGTACACTTTTTGCTGCTTGGTAGATATTGAAAGGGTGTGTCTAATGAACATCTACACTCTCAGTCTTTCTTTTGTCCTTTACTAATATTTCAAATGTTCGATGGCTGTTGCAGGAATGATAACAAAAAGGAATAAAATACAAAAAATGTTGAATGCTGTGATTTTACATTTTGTAGAGACAAACAGGTGAATCTTATAGTGCTGGTTCACTCTCTATTTGCTGCACCAGTATTCAGTCGCGACTCTATAACTGATTAGGGCTCCTCACATTTAGACTGAAACATCTACTCTATGCTAAACTACGTGTTGAATCAATTTCAGGTCAAATAGCATTGAAATGTGCATTTGAAAATGGATGAGCTTGAAGAGATGAACACTGGAAGGCCTCTGAGGGTCCAGCAGAAATCACAGGGGGCATGACATTCTTTAGCTAAGAGAGAGGCAAGAACCCTTTCAAGAACAAGTACAGGAGAATAATTGGAGTACAAGTGCTAGACTCGCATTACCGGATCATGAGGGTAAGTGCTTGAGAGTTTGTGTGTAGTTGTGTATCTGTGTGTGTTGGCAAGGAGAGAAGGAGAGAACAGAGACAGATCAAGAGACAGACAGATGAAGATGGAGCCTGAAACACAGAGACAGATAGCCCTAAAGGTTGGATGCCCTGGGAAGCCAGAGCAAAGGCGGTAACGTGAGCTAAAACCAATGCTTTACAGCTGTTGAGACAGAGAGAGATGGGACGAAACCTCTCGAGATGAGTTGGGGGTTAAGTGTTAGCTAAATGCCCAGTTTGTGAGTGTCATTGAAATCATTTACCCCATCGTACCTCTCAGAAACGAATGGAAATGTTTTTGTTCCGTCACTCTGCACGGTCGTGAAGTCAGTCCATGTATCTCTTGGGGGGGGGGTTAAATTTGCTGTAAATATTGAATCGATTGGTCATGTAATACTTATTTTCACTCTCACTCATTCATGTAGTAAAATCTGTTTGTGAACATCCGAGTGGGGGAACGTGGCATTTATTCTGTTGATATTGAGAATTTGGCTGCTGATCAAAAAGAGACCATTTAAATGGAAAATGTAGACAGTGTGAAGATAGCGAAACCACTGCGCAGGTGTGTTTTCACAGAAAAAATATAACATCTGAAAAATACATTAAAATTGGAATCAACACCCGAGTTACAAGACATGAGAGGAATCCTTTAGGTAAACATCAAAGCTTGTGCGATATTTCCGCTCTTAATACTAAGGAAAGGCTTGATTTGAATGGTTGCTTTATTGCATTAACTTTACTCATTGATAGGGACGTCACATTATGCTTTTCTTAGCCAGTTTTATAATTTTGTGTCTCTTGAGCCATGTAGTTTCTTATTGGCTTGGAAAGAAAACATTATCATTTGTTTGAGTAGTTTAAAAGTTGCCTCTTACTTTAGCTTGAATCATTGCATCAAAACTGTAAAAACACTTGTAGTTAACAGCTGGGCAGCTGAAAAATCTACTGTAATCTTGTAAGGCTGTGGCCACAGATTTATGCCATAATCTTTGTCTCATTGTTCTCACATTGAGATTTGATGCATCTTTATATAAATCTAAATCATATGGCATTTTCTTTTATAGGAATCTAAAATGAATTTTCCTGGGCTTCTACATGCCTCTGTGTGGTATAATGAACCTGCCACTCTCTGTTAAATTGATTAATAAATCACTTTACTGAACATAACATTTTTGCACAATGTTGACTTTTGATATAAAGGGAGCCGTGCACCTTTAGTGTACGCCCTTCCAGTGGAGTTAAGCCTAAACATTCTGTCATCTCTAGTTTTCTGAACAAGCAGGACCTGTCAAGCTCACATCAAAAACACCACTAATTTGTTATAAAAGGCCACGAGGCTTGTTAAAAGGGTGAGTGAGAGAGGCAGATGGAGCAGGAGAGACCAAAGAGATGTAGTTGCCGTGGACTTGCCAGATGAAAGAACAGAAAGGCATTCTTGACCAAGAAATGTTACTCTTTTGTCACCGTGAAGACGTAAAAAGAGACGCTTCTTTATATATCGCGAACAGTACACGGCTCACCATCTCAGCTGCTGACTGAAAATGTAAAGTGTTAATAAAGTTTTAAAGTGTTACTGTCATGATCCTGAGGTTATTTAGCTCAGCGTTTTGAGTTTGAGTATATTTTGATGTTTATGTAAAGTTAGGATATATTTATGCCTAGGTTGCTCTTATAGTTCATTGTTTCTTAGCTTCCCCTTGTGTGTGAGAGCCCTTTGTTTAAGTCTCCCTTGCCCTTCTTGTGTGTCAGGCTGCATGTCTTTTGTCGTCAGGTTCATGTAGTGATGCCTGCGTTTTATTATGTTTCCTGTTTTATTTTGAAGAGGTCCTGTTTTCCTAGGTAAATGTGTTTCGTTTTACTCTCCTCTTGTGATGTCATTATGTTCATTTGTTTCATCGGTTTCCCCATGTGTTTCTACTTCTGTCATTATCCTTCTGTGTGTATTTAGGCACTGTCCACACGTAGCCGGGGATCTCCCAAAATGAAGATATTTTTCCACGGTTCGGCCTGTCATCCACACGGAAAAGCAGTTTTGCAGCACGAAAACGGATCTTTTTAAATCTCCAGCCAAAGTGAAGATCTGCGTTTTCTCCGTTTTCAGCGTTTGCGTGTGGACAGACATAACCAAAGTTTTAGGATTTGCGACGTCACTCTCTGCGACACAAATGCTGACGTCAGGTTTGCGACCTGTGTTTGCACTACAGCATGGATGCCCTCAGACCTGCGCTCGCGTTATCAATTGTCCAAACACTTTTTGTTTGTTTGTTTTTACAAGCTGAATTACTGCTACTTGTAGCAGGAAGGCAAAAATTTAACCTGACTGGATAGGATACGGGGAACTACTGCCGCCTACAGGTCTGGCATGTCAATGAATGTGCTTAACAATGGCCTTTTGCGGTTATGTGTGGATGGAGTTTTTTTTAAAAAACGAGGTGGTGTGGCAATTTTTCAGGGGCAGATATTCGTTTTTGAAAAAACCCGGCTACGTGTGGACCAGGCCTTAGTCTGTGTGTTTTCAGTCATGCCTTGTCAGGTCGTCTGCTGGTCCAAGACATGTCTTCAGGTATCCATGTCAGTTCACCATGTTTAAGGTTTTTTCATGTTTTACTTTTAGCTCACCCAGTTTAGCTTTTTTTGTTTAGTTTCACCCTTGCCTTTTGTTTGTATCTACTTTTGCTAGCCTTAATAAACAGCTTGTTTTGTTAATTCATGTCACGTTTCACGTTTTGGTCTACATTTGAGTCCTTTTCACTTTACATACAGTCTGCCTCAGCCAGACTGTGACAGTTACTGGGCATTAGAAGACAAAAAAAGGGCACAATTTGCTTCAAATATTACTAAATACATGGCAAATGTAAAAGAACTTTCCCTTTGCCTTCTGTTGTTATAAATAAGGAGCTAAATCCCAAGGAATATATTAAACTGATTCATGTACTACTCAATTCAAATGTTTCATTGGTGTTGATAGAATATCTTCAATTATTTATTCATTATCCATCATTTATGAACGTCCATTATTTGTCTAGACATTTTGTATGATCCTTATAGTGTTCAATGGATTCTTTCCCTGTCGTGCCAGTGAAGCAGATTCAAACTGAACTGAATTGAGATAGACAGGAATGAAAAGAGACAGAGATACAGGGAGATATTGATAGACCGATAGAGTAAGTGTGTTGCATCTTTCGCTCTCCCTCTTCATGCTGTACTTCATCAGCTGACAGCTGCTGTGAAGGGTTATCATGATAGCCAACCAGTCAGCGCTGTTGAAAACAAAGGAATACACTTATACTTACAGGCTCCTTCAGTACATATTTGGCATATATTGGAATTTCATTTGTTTCTTTTTTTTCCACGCTTGACTTCTCTCCCGCTCTCCTTTCTAATCTGTCCTGGTGTTTTTTCCCCCTCTTTTGTCTTTTCCCTTTATCTCCTTGAATTTTTGCCTTTGTTTGCTTAATTCTCTAAGTGATTTTGCCATTGGATATTCGGAAACAGATCACAGTCCACAGCTGTACTATTTGAATAAAGCACAACATTATTTCCCAAGACAAATGATTAAAAATTAAACTTTTTTTTTGATCTACTTGAGACAAATCGCATTTTAGGAACCTTGCGATTTTACTCCCTCTGTGGCTTGATGAAAGAGAGCGTATACTTGAGATGATTAAAGACCCAGACCTCTCTATGTGTATTAATTAGCTATATCAGTTGTGCCTGTAATTGTGTTCACCTTGGGTTTCAGTGTACTTTTGTCATGTTAAAGTGCAATGTAAATCCATTTGTATCTGCAGTGATAATACAGATTGAAAAAGCCATGCCTGGAAGACAGCTTTTCTAAAAATCTCTTTGATGTGTATGCAATAGATTTTCTGATTAACAAGACTTTTTGGAGGCTGGTGCACTGAGATGATTGATACTTAGAAACCGACCCTCAAGATGAAAGCCGCTGATGAGTTAAGGATAAAAAATCCTCTGAGCTGTCCTCTACACTGCGTAGAATTACTTTTTATTCTCAGTCCGAGAAAGGTTTGCTTGGAGGTTAGTCCAAAACCTTTTTTTTTCTTTTTTGAAAGATTGTCTATACATGAATTAAAGCACATTTTTGCTTTCAAAAATGTTTATTTTGCTTTCAAACAGCTGGCATTCCTTGCAATTTTTAAAAAGTTAACCTAGAGAATATTGCTCAAGACTTTCTGAAGGTCTTTAAAATTTTTTCTGCTTTTTTCATTTGTAGTCAAATCCTTATATCAGAACCTTTCATGACTGATCTGCCCCGGTTTAAGATTCAAGATTCAAGAGCTGAATTGTCAATACAGTAGCATACACAGTATACAGTGTACCGAAATGCTGTTTCACCCCAAGCCCCCCATTGTGCATTTATAAATATATAAAGGATTTATCTCTAAAACTAGGAATTACAAATAAATAACATTTTAAATTTCTGTAAAATTAAGGGATAAAAATGTACTAATTAGTAACTATACCATTCTATACAATACTATAATGATAACTATACAATACCAACTACAGTATGTGTGTTCAGAACTATGTGACTGAGTGTGCAAATAAGCATATTGTTCCTAGGTCCAGTTTGTAGTGGATTTGTGGAAGTTTATGTTGTTTTTGAGTCTTTTGATGAGTATTGTAATGTGTAAGGGTGTATGTGTATATCAGTGCTTTGGTGGTAGTAAGTTGAGGGCTCTGGCTGCTTGGGGAAGGAATCTCTTGCAGTGTCTGGCCGTTGCAATTTTGATGCTGCGAAAACGTCTGCCAGAAGGAAGGAGGGAGAGGAAAGTGTGCTTCACTATGCTGTACGCACGTCGGATGATGCGTTTGTCGTCGAGTTGGAGGATGGGTGGGAGAGGACCTCCAATGATCCTCTCTGCTGTCCTCACTGTCGGCTGCAGAGACTTCGTTTCAGCAAGGGTGCAGTTCCCATACCAGATAGTGATGTAGCAGTAGAGGACGTTGTCAGTGGTTCCCTGGTAAAATCCTGTGAGGATGGGAGGAGGGAGACTAGCCTTCTTCAGTTTCCTAAGAAAGTGAAGATGTTGTTGGGCTTTCTTCATGATGTTGGTGATGTTCAGGTTCCAGGAGAGGTCATCTGATATGTACACACCCAGGAACTTCACACTGTTGACCCTCTCAACAGCAGATCAGTTGATGTGCAGTGGGGTGTAGGTTGTTGAGCTTTTCCTGAAGTTAACCAAATCTTTAGTCTTCTGAACATTTAGAGACAGGTTGTTATTCTGACACCACTTGGTTACCATGCTGAATGCATCCACCAGATGTCACCGTGAATGTAAACGGTTGGTTCTTCATATTCCTCTCCAAACTAGAAGTCAGAAACCAAAACCAAAATTATGATTTCATGTTTTACAAGTACTAGATGGACGCTAAACAATTATATGGCTCAAAACTACATGCTCCTTCGACGGATTCGACAGCAGTGTCTCCTAATACCATCATCTTTCAAACAGTGTGTTTGAGGTCATGGTCTAATATGAAGCCACATGGGCCATCTGCCAATATATTGCCAACAAACTGGATCAGTGGGGCTTAAAATTTTTCTGCCAGGCTAGTTCATCTGGCATCATCAATGACTTGCTGCTGTATCAAGGGGGATCTGCAATCTTTGATGTAGCCCTCAATGAAGGGGAACAGAAGCTACCTCTAGGAATCAAACCCATAAAAGAACCTCAGCTCTCCACAAGTTTCAGCTTGGTCCAGAACTTGAAACCTCCTTGGGTGTCAGGCGCATTGGTACTTACGACTGCTGCACTTTTTTCAGTTGCAGAATAAAAAAAATATATTTTGTTGTCCATTATCACTGGCATTGCTACTTTAAATAGTCTGTATTCAATGCCCTCAATAGTTTTATAATTTTGGCACTTTACTTAATTTTTTCAGCTATATTTTCTACTGTACTTGTATTTGCATGACATCTCATACGTAAACCATTGAGTGACATCTTAACCATTTGGTAGAGATCAATATTTTAAGCTATAGGCTCTATTGAAAAAAAAAAAAGATTGTTGTTTTACTCAACCAAGTTAATAAGAAATACAAACAAAAAATGTTTCCATTGCTTTTTTTTTTATGCTGTAGTTAAAGGGAAAATGTCCTTTTAGAAGCCTGGAGAACTATTCTTGAAGACTACAGTACTTAACAAAATTTTAAGAAAGCTTGCACAAGAATGTTCTAATAGCTTCTAAGAGCATAAATGTAGTCATACCAAATATTGACTTTTAAACTTATTATAATTGTCCAAACTCTTTTTGCTCCATTTGTACTGTATTTTCATTAATGTTTGTGTGTTTCAATCAATGACTCTACCTATTTCCTATTCTTCTGGCAAAATATAAAGAAAAGAAGGGAGTCTCAAGACTTTTCCACAGCATTGTAAATACCATCTATATCTCTACAGAAAAGTTTTTATTGTCCATAGATTTTTGCATTTATATTACATATAACATGCAGTGTTTACCCACTGGGACATATTGTAAGAATACAGATACGGACAACAGTGAAAAGCCGAATGACATACTCATAAATAAGCATTGCCGAGGTGTCATCACATCCTGCAATTCATTGTTATAAAAATACAAGGATCTTTTTTCACATTCACAAAACTAAGCAAGGCCCATTTCATACAGTACAAAGTGTATCGCCTTCTTGGGAGTATAATCATATTAGAAAGTAAGTGGGCTGTTTCTCTGCTGTCGTTTCACATTAACAAACCATAATGTAAATGGGAATCTGTTGAGTAGATCATTTTAGTAGTTAGAATAGGTATTGAGAACATGGACAGCAATACTGCATATTCAATATTCGAATGACCGAATGTCCAAAATATAATGTCTAACTTACAAAAAATAATCAATTGTCTTGACGTGATATAAGTTTTTACTTCCACGAAGATGTAGCTGTCATTTGATTTCAGACCCTGATTAAAAGAAAATCCCCAAATGGAATATTCCATGTGGGATTTTTTTTTTATTTGGCCATATTAAAATGACTTGCGGGTCAGGCATCTAACTACCATTTGATGTAAATTCATATTAAAATATTCATCTACTTAAGACAAATAAGGAGATTTTATCATATCTTTGGCAAAATGTAATTATAGGCTGGTTTGTCCTCTTGAACCATTGTCAACCTGTCTTTTCTCTGAGTATCTCAGGAGAAAGGTTACATGGTAAGAGACTGAGATA